>BMAW01132846.1:2880-209650 GCA_019974015.1 Nephila pilipes
CTGGCTGGCAGCCTGTGAGGCTGCTCGTCCGAAGGCCGATGCTGCTGCTTGACCCTGTGCAGAGGCTTGTGATGCTGCGGATGCGGCCGCGGATGCGAAGGCACTGGCGAACGAGGAGGCGAGGGCGGATGCATTGGCTTGGTTCAAAAGACCCAGAGTTTGCAAGTGTTGTGCGGCTGCGTCGGAAACCGCACTTCCGTAGGCATATGCACTGGCTCCAGCGCCTACTGAAGACACAGCCTGAGCGACGGCACTAGCGAGGGCTGCAGCATTGGCGATTGCAAGTGAATTTGCTGCGCTTGAGGCTGCACTGTAAGCGAGGCTGCTGGCGGAGGCGGCGGAAGTGGCCGAAGCGAACGCATTGCTGAAAGCACTGGAGGATGCAAGGGAGGAAGCGGAGGCTCGTGCAAAGGCAGAGGCCGAAGCACTGCTCCTTGCGAAATCACTTGCGGATGCTGCTGCCGAAGTGGTGGTGGTGGTGGAAGAAGACCGAGATCCTGCTTGGGCAGCGCTCTGGCTGGCAGCCTGTGAGGCTGCTCGTCCGAAGGCCGATGCTGCTGCTTGACCCTGTGCAGAGGCTTGTGATGCTGCGGATGCGGCCGCGGATGCGAAGGCACTGGCGAACGAGGAGGCGAGGGCGGATGCATTGGCTTGGTTCAAAAGACCCAGAGTTTGCAAGTGTTGTGCGGCTGCGTCGGAAACCGCACTTCCGTAGGCATATGCACTGGCTCCAGCGCCTACTGAAGACACAGCCTGAGCGACGGCACTAGCGAGGGCTGCAGCATTGGCGATTGCAAGTGAATTTGCTGCGCTTGAGGCTGCACTGTAAGCGAGGCTGCTGGCGGAGGCGGCGGAAGTGGCCGAAGCGAACGCATTGCTGAAAGCACTGGAGGATGCAAGGGAGGAAGCGGAGGCTCGTGAAAAGGCAGAGGCCGAAGCACTGCTCGTTGTGGAATCACTTGCGGATGCTGCTGCCGAAGTGGTGGTGGTGGTGGAAGAAGACCGAGATCCTGCTTGGGCAGCGCTCTGGCTGGCAGCCTGTGAGGCTGCTCGTCCGAAGGCCGATGCTGCTGCTTGACCCTGTGCAGAGGCTTGTGATGCTGCGGATGCGAAGGCACTGGCGAACGAGGAGGCGAGGGCGGATGCATTGGCTTGGTTCAAAAGACCCAGAGTTTGCAAGTGTTGTGCGGCTGCGTCGGAAACCGCACTTCCGTAGGCATATGCACTGGCTCCAGCGCCTACTGAAGACACAGCCTGAGCGACGGCACTAGCGAGGGCTGCAGCATTGGCGATTGCAAGTGAATTTGCTGCGCTTGAGGCTGCACTGTAAGCGAGGCTGCTGGCGGAGGCGGCGGAAGTGGCCGAAGCGAACGCATTGCTGAAAGCACTGGAGGATGCAAGGGAGGAAGCGGAGGCTCGTGAAAAGGCAGAGGCCGAAGCACTGCTCGTTGTGGAATCACTTGCGGATGCTGCTGCCGAAGTGGTGGTGGTGGTGGAAGAAGACCGAGATCCTGCTTGGGCAGCGCTCTGGCTGGCAGCCTGTGAGGCTGCTCGTCCGAAGGCCGATGCTGCTGCTTGACCCTGTGCAGAGGCTTGTGATGCTGCGGATGCGGCCGCGGATGCGAAGGCACTGGCGAACGAGGAGGCGAGGGCGGATGCATTGGCTTGGTTCAAAAGACCCAGAGTTTGCAAGTGTTGTGCGGCTGCGTCGGAAACCGCACTTCCGTAGGCATATGCACTGGCTCCAGCGCCTACTGAAGACACAGCCTGAGCGACGGCACTAGCGAGGGCTGCAGCATTGGCGATTGCAAGTGAATTTGCTGCGCTTGAGGCTGCACTGTAAGCGAGGCTGCTGGCGGAGGCGGCGGAAGTGGCCGAAGCGAACGCATTGCTGAAAGCACTGGAGGATGCAAGGGAGGAAGCGGAGGCTCGTGCAAAGGCAGAGGCCGAAGCACTGCTCCTTGCGAAATCACTTGCGGATGCTGCTGCCGAAGTGGTGGTGGTGGTGGAAGAAGACCGAGATCCTGCTTGGGCAGCGCTCTGGCTGGCAGCCTGTGAGGCTGCTCGTCCGAAGGCCGATGCTGCTGCTTGACCCTGTGCAGAGGCTTGTGATGCTGCGGATGCGGCCGCGGATGCGAAGGCACTGGCGAACGAGGAGGCGAGGGCGGATGCATTGGCTTGGTTCAAAAGACCCAGAGTTTGCAAGTGTTGTGCGGCTGCGTCGGAAACCGCACTTCCGTAGGCATATGCACTGGCTCCAGCGCCTACTGAAGACACAGCCTGAGCGACGGCACTAGCGAGGGCTGCAGCATTGGCGATTGCAAGTGAATTTGCTGCGCTTGAGGCTGCACTGTAAGCGAGGCTGCTGGCGGAGGCGGCGGAAGTGGCCGAAGCGAACGCATTGCTGAAAGCACTGGAGGATGCAAGGGAGGAAGCGGAGGCTCGTGCAAAGGCAGAGGCCGAAGCACTGCTCCTTGCGAAATCACTTGCGGATGCTGCTGCCGAAGTGGTGGTGGTGGTGGAAGAAGACCGAGATCCTGCTTGGGCAGCGCTCTGGCTGGCAGCCTGTGAGGCTGCTCGTCCGAAGGCCGATGCTGCTGCTTGACCCTGTGCAGAGGCTTGTGATGCTGCGGATGCGGCCGCGGATGCGAAGGCACTGGCGAACGAGGAGGCGAGGGCGGATGCATTGGCTTGGTTCAAAAGACCCAGAGTTTGCAAGTGTTGTGCGGCTGCGTCGGAAACCGCACTTCCGTAGGCATATGCACTGGCTCCAGCGCCTACTGAAGACACAGCCTGAGCGACGGCACTAGCGAGGGCTGCAGCATTGGCGATTGCAAGTGAATTTGCTGCGCTTGAGGCTGCACTGTAAGCGAGGCTGCTGGCGGAGGCGGCGGAAGTGGCCGAAGCGAACGCATTGCTGAAAGCACTGGAGGATGCAAGGGAGGAAGCGGAGGCTCGTGAAAAGGCAGAGGCCGAAGCACTGCTCGTTGTGGAATCACTTGCGGATGCTGCTGCCGAAGTGGTGGTGGTGGTGGAAGAAGACCGAGATCCTGCTTGGGCAGCGCTCTGGCTGGCAGCCTGTGAGGCTGCTCGTCCGAAGGCCGATGCTGCTGCTTGACCCTGTGCAGAGGCTTGTGATGCTGCGGATGCGGCCGCGGATGCGAAGGCACTGGCGAACGAGGAGGCGAGGGCGGATGCATTGGCTTGGTTCAAAAGACCCAGAGTTTGCAAGTGTTGTGCGGCTGCGTCGGAAACCGCACTTCCGTAGGCATATGCACTGGCTCCAGCGCCTACTGAAGACACAGCCTGAGCGACGGCACTAGCGAGGGCTGCAGCATTGGCGATTGCAAGTGAATTTGCTGCGCTTGAGGCTGCACTGTAAGCGAGGCTGCTGGCGGAGGCGGCGGAAGTGGCCGAAGCGAACGCATTGCTGAAAGCACTGGAGGATGCAAGGGAGGAAGCGGAGGCTCGTGCAAAGGCAGAGGCCGAAGCACTGCTCCTTGCGAAATCACTTGCGGATGCTGCTGCCGAAGTGGTGGTGGTGGTGGAAGAAGACCGAGATCCTGCTTGGGCAGCGCTCTGGCTGGCAGCCTGTGAGGCTGCTCGTCCGAAGGCCGATGCTGCTGCTTGACCCTGTGCAGAGGCTTGTGATGCTGCGGATGCGGCCGCGGATGCGAAGGCACTGGCGAACGAGGAGGCGAGGGCGGATGCATTGGCTTGGTTCAAAAGACCCAGAGTTTGCAAGTGTTGTGCGGCTGCGTCGGAAACCGCACTTCCGTAGGCATATGCACTGGCTCCAGCGCCTACTGAAGACACAGCCTGAGCGACGGCACTAGCGAGGGCTGCAGCATTGGCGATTGCAAGTGAATTTGCTGCGCTTGAGGCTGCACTGTAAGCGAGGCTGCTGGCGGAGGCGGCGGAAGTGGCCGAAGCGAACGCATTGCTGAAAGCACTGGAGGATGCAAGGGAGGAAGCGGAGGCTCGTGAAAAGGCAGAGGCCGAAGCACTGCTCCTTGCGAAATCACTTGCGGATGCTGCTGCCGAAGTGGTGGTGGTGGTGGAAGAAGACCGAGATCCTGCTTGGGCAGCGCTCTGGCTGGCAGCCTGTGAGGCTGCTCGTCCGAAGGCCGATGCTGCTGCTTGACCCTGTGCAGAGGCTTGTGATGCTGCGGATGCGGCCGCGGATGCGAAGGCACTGGCGAACGAGGAGGCGAGGGCGGATGCATTGGCTTGGTTCAAAAGACCCAGAGTTTGCAAGTGTTGTGCGGCTGCGTCGGAAACCGCACTTCCGTAGGCATATGCACTGGCTCCAGCGCCTACTGAAGACACAGCCTGAGCGACGGCACTAGCGAGGGCTGCAGCATTGGCGATTGCAAGTGAATTTGCTGCGCTTGAGGCTGCACTGTAAGCGAGGCTGCTGGCGGAGGCGGCGGAAGTGGCCGAAGCGAACGCATTGCTGAAAGCACTGGAGGATGCAAGGGAGGAAGCGGAGGCTCGTGCAAAGGCAGAGGCCGAAGCACTGCTCCTTGCGAAATCACTTGCGGATGCTGCTGCCGAAGTGGTGGTGGTGGTGGAAGAAGACCGAGATCCTGCTTGGGCAGCGCTCTGGCTGGCAGCCTGTGAGGCTGCTCGTCCGAAGGCCGATGCTGCTGCTTGACCCTGTGCAGAGGCTTGTGATGCTGCGGATGCGGCCGCGGATGCGAAGGCACTGGCGAACGAGGAGGCGAGGGCGGATGCATTGGCTTGGTTCAAAAGACCCAGAGTTTGCAAGTGTTGTGCGGCTGCGTCGGAAACCGCACTTCCGTAGGCATATGCACTGGCTCCAGCGCCTACTGAAGACACAGCCTGAGCGACGGCACTAGCGAGGGCTGCAGCATTGGCGATTGCAAGTGAATTTGCTGCGCTTGAGGCTGCACTGTAAGCGAGGCTGCTGGCGGAGGCGGCGGAAGTGGCCGAAGCGAACGCATTGCTGAAAGCACTGGAGGATGCAAGGGAGGAAGCGGAGGCTCGTGCAAAGGCAGAGGCCGAAGCACTGCTCCTTGCGAAATCACTTGCGGATGCTGCTGCCGAAGTGGTGGTGGTGGTGGAAGAAGACCGAGATCCTGCTTGGGCAGCGCTCTGGCTGGCAGCCTGTGAGGCTGCTCGTCCGAAGGCCGATGCTGCTGCTTGACCCTGTGCAGAGGCTTGTGATGCTGCGGATGCGGCCGCGGATGCGAAGGCACTGGCGAACGAGGAGGCGAGGGCGGATGCATTGGCTTGGTTCAAAAGACCCAGAGTTTGCAAGTGTTGTGCGGCTGCGTCGGAAACCGCACTTCCGTAGGCATATGCACTGGCTCCAGCGCCTACTGAAGACACAGCCTGAGCGACGGCACTAGCGAGGGCTGCAGCATTGGCGATTGCAAGTGAATTTGCTGCGCTTGAGGCTGCACTGTAAGCGAGGCTGCTGGCGGAGGCGGCGGAAGTGGCCGAAGCGAACGCATTGCTGAAAGCACTGGAGGATGCAAGGGAGGAAGCGGAGGCTCGTGCAAAGGCAGAGGCCGAAGCACTGCTCCTTGCGAAATCACTTGCGGATGCTGCTGCCGAAGTGGTGGTGGTGGTGGAAGAAGACCGAGATCCTGCTTGGGCAGCGCTCTGGCTGGCAGCCTGTGAGGCTGCTCGTCCGAAGGCCGATGCTGCTGCTTGACCCTGTGCAGAGGCTTGTGATGCTGCGGATGCGGCCGCGGATGCGAAGGCACTGGCGAACGAGGAGGCGAGGGCGGATGCATTGGCTTGGTTCAAAAGACCCAGAGTTTGCAAGTGTTGTGCGGCTGCGTCGGAAACCGCACTTCCGTAGGCATATGCACTGGCTCCAGCGCCTACTGAAGACACAGCCTGAGCGACGGCACTAGCGAGGGCTGCAGCATTGGCGATTGCAAGTGAATTTGCTGCGCTTGAGGCTGCACTGTAAGCGAGGCTGCTGGCGGAGGCGGCGGAAGTGGCCGAAGCGAACGCATTGCTGAAAGCACTGGAGGATGCAAGGGAGGAAGCGGAGGCTCGTGCAAAGGCAGAGGCCGAAGCACTGCTCCTTGCGAAATCACTTGCGGATGCTGCTGCCGAAGTGGTGGTGGTGGAAGAAGACCGAGATCCTGCTTGGGCAGCGCTCTGGCTGGCAGCCTGTGAGGCTGCTCGTCCGAAGGCCGATGCTGCTGCTTGACCCTGTGCAGAGGCTTGTGATGCTGCGGATGCGGCCGCGGATGCGAAGGCACTGGCGAACGAGGAGGCGAGGGCGGATGCATTGGCTTGGTTCAAAAGACCCAGAGTTTGCAAGTGTTGTGCGGCTGCGTCGGAAACCGCACTTCCGTAGGCATATGCACTGGCTCCAGCGCCTACTGAAGACACAGCCTGAGCGACGGCACTAGCGAGGGCTGCAGCATTGGCGATTGCAAGTGAATTTGCTGCGCTTGAGGCTGCATTGTAAGCGAGGCTGCTGGCGGAGGCGGCGGAAGTGGCCGAAGCGAACGCATTGCTGAAAGCACTGGAGGATGCAAGGGAGGAAGCGGAGGCTCGTGAAAAGGCAGAGGCCGAAGCACTGCTCCTTGCGAAATCACTTGCGGATGCTGCTGCCGAAGTGGTGGTGGTGGTGGAAGAAGACCGAGATCCTGCTTGGGCAGCGCTCTGGCTGGCAGCCTGTGAGGCTGCGCGTCCGAAGGCCGATGCTGCTGCTTGACCCTGTGCAGAGGCTTGTGATGCTGCGGATGCGGCCGCGGATGCGAAGGCACTGGCGAACGAGGAGGCGAGGGCGGATGCATTGGCTTGGTTCAAAAGACCCAGAGTTTGCAAGTGTTGTGCGGCTGCGTCGGAAACCGCACTTCCGTAGGCATATGCACTGGCTCCAGCGCCTACTGAAGACACAGCCTGAGCGACGGCACTAGCGAGGGCTGCAGCATTGGCGATTGCAAGTGAATTTGCTGCGCTTGAGGCTGCACTGTAAGCGAGGCTGCTGGCGGAGGCGGCGGAAGTGGCCGAAGCGAACGCATTGCTGAAAGCACTGGAGGATGCAAGGGAGGAAGCGGAGGCTCGTGCAAAGGCAGAGGCCGAAGCACTGCTCCTTGCGAAATCACTTGCGGATGCTGCTGCCGAAGTGGTGGTGGTGGTGGAAGAAGACCGAGATCCTGCTTGGGCAGCGCTCTGGCTGGCAGCCTGTGAGGCTGCTCGTCCGAAGGCCGATGCTGCTGCTTGACCCTGTGCAGAGGCTTGTGATGCTGCGGATGCGGCCGCGGATGCGAAGGCACTGGCGAACGAGGAGGCGAGGGCGGATGCATTGGCTTGGTTCAAAAGACCCAGAGTTTGCAAGTGTTGTGCGGCTGCGTCGGAAACCGCACTTCCGTAGGCATATGCACTGGCTCCAGCGCCTACTGAAGACACAGCCTGAGCGACGGCACTAGCGAGGGCTGCAGCATTGGCGATTGCAAGTGAATTTGCTGCGCTTGAGGCTGCACTGTAAGCGAGGCTGCTGGCGGAGGCGGCGGAAGTGGCCGAAGCGAACGCATTGCTGAAAGCACTGGAGGATGCAAGGGAGGAAGCGGAGGCTCGTGCAAAGGCAGAGGCCGAAGCACTGCTCCTTGCGAAATCACTTGCGGATGCTGCTGCCGAAGTGGTGGTGGTGGTGGAAGAAGACCGAGATCCTGCTTGGGCAGCGCTCTGGCTGGCAGCCTGTGAGGCTGCTCGTCCGAAGGCCGATGCTGCTGCTTGACCCTGTGCAGAGGCTTGTGATGCTGCGGATGCGAAGGCACTGGCGAACGAGGAGGCGAGGGCGGATGCATTGGCTTGGTTCAAAAGACCCAGAGTTTGCAAGTGTTGTGCGGCTGCGTCGGAAACCGCACTTCCGTAGGCATATGCACTGGCTCCAGCGCCTACTGAAGACACAGCCTGAGCGACGGCACTAGCGAGGGCTGCAGCATTGGCGATTGCAAGTGAATTTGCTGCGCTTGAGGCTGCACTGTAAGCGAGGCTGCTGGCGGAGGCGGCGGAAGTGGCCGAAGCGAACGCATTGCTGAAAGCACTGGAGGATGCAAGGGAGGAAGCGGAGGCTCGTGCAAAGGCAGAGGCCGAAGCACTGCTCCTTGCGAAATCACTTGCGGATGCTGCTGCCGAAGTGGTGGTGGTGGTGGAAGAAGACCGAGATCCTGCTTGGGCAGCGCTCTGGCTGGCAGCCTGTGAGGCTGCTCGTCCGAAGGCCGATGCTGCTGCTTGACCCTGTGCAGAGGCTTGTGATGCTGCGGATGCGGCCGCGGATGCGAAGGCACTGGCGAACGAGGAGGCGAGGGCGGATGCATTGGCTTGGTTCAAAAGACCCAGAGTTTGCAAGTGTTGTGCGGCTGCGTCGGAAACCGCACTTCCGTAGGCATATGCACTGGCTCCAGCGCCTACTGAAGACACAGCCTGAGCGACGGCACTAGCGAGGGCTGCAGCATTGGCGATTGCAAGTGAATTTGCTGCGCTTGAGGCTGCACTGTAAGCGAGGCTGCTGGCGGAGGCGGCGGAAGTGGCCGAAGCGAACGCATTGCTGAAAGCACTGGAGGATGCAAGGGAGGAAGCGGAGGCTCGTGCAAAGGCAGAGGCCGAAGCACTGCTCCTTGCGAAATCACTTGCGGATGCTGCTGCCGAAGTGGTGGTGGTGGTGGAAGAAGACCGAGATCCTGCTTGGGCAGCGCTCTGGCTGGCAGCCTGTGAGGCTGCTCGTCCGAAGGCCGATGCTGCTGCTTGACCCTGTGCAGAGGCTTGTGATGCTGCGGATGCGGCCGCGGATGCGAAGGCACTGGCGAACGAGGAGGCGAGGGCGGATGCATTGGCTTGGTTCAAAAGACCCAGAGTTTGCAAGTGTTGTGCGGCTGCGTCGGAAACCGCACTTCCGTAGGCATATGCACTGGCTCCAGCGCCTACTGAAGACACAGCCTGAGCGACGGCACTAGCGAGGGCTGCAGCATTGGCGATTGCAAGTGAATTTGCTGCGCTTGAGGCTGCACTGTAAGCGAGGCTGCTGGCGGAGGCGGCGGAAGTGGCCGAAGCGAACGCATTGCTGAAAGCACTGGAGGATGCAAGGGAGGAAGCGGAGGCTCGTGCAAAGGCAGAGGCCGAAGCACTGCTCCTTGCGAAATCACTTGCGGATGCTGCTGCCGAAGTGGTGGTGGTGGTGGAAGAAGACCGAGATCCTGCTTGGGCAGCGCTCTGGCTGGCAGCCTGTGAGGCTGCTCGTCCGAAGGCCGATGCTGCTGCTTGACCCTGTGCAGAGGCTTGTGATGCTGCGGATGCGGCCGCGGATGCGAAGGCACTGGCGAACGAGGAGGCGAGGGCGGATGCATTGGCTTGGTTCAAAAGACCCAGAGTTTGCAAGTGTTGTGCGGCTGCGTCGGAAACCGCACTTCCGTAGGCATATGCACTGGCTCCAGCGCCTACTGAAGACACAGCCTGAGCGACGGCACTAGCGAGGGCTGCAGCATTGGCGATTGCAAGTGAATTTGCTGCGCTTGAGGCTGCACTGTAAGCGAGGCTGCTGGCGGAGGCGGCGGAAGTGGCCGAAGCGAACGCATTGCTGAAAGCACTGGAGGATGCTAGGGAGGAAGCGGAGGCTCGTGCAAAGGCAGAGGCCGAAGCACTGCTCCTTGCGAAATCACTTGCGGATGCTGCTGCCGAAGTGGTGGTGGTGGTGGAAGAAGACCGAGATCCTGCTTGGGCAGCGCTCTGGCTGGCAGCCTGTGAGGCTGCTCGTCCGAAGGCCGATGCTGCTGCTTGACCCTGTGCAGAGGCTTGTGATGCTGCGGATGCGGCCGCGGATGCGAAGGCACTGGCGAACGAGGAGGCGAGGGCGGATGCATTGGCTTGGTTCAAAAGACCCAGAGTTTGCAAGTGTTGTGCGGCTGCGTCGGAAACCGCACTTCCGTAGGCATATGCACTGGCTCCAGCGCCTACTGAAGACACAGCCTGAGCGACGGCACTAGCGAGGGCTGCAGCATTGGCGATTGCAAGTGAATTTGCTGCGCTTGAGGCTGCACTGTAAGCGAGGCTGCTGGCGGAGGCGGCGGAAGTGGCCGAAGCGAACGCATTGCTGAAAGCACTGGAGGATGCAAGGGAGGAAGCGGAGGCTCGTGCAAAGGCAGAGGCCGAAGCACTGCTCCTTGCGAAATCACTTGCGGATGCTGCTGCCGAAGTGGTGGTGGTGGTGGAAGAAGACCGAGATCCTGCTTGGGCAGCGCTCTGGCTGGCAGCCTGTGAGGCTGCTCGTCCGAAGGCCGATGCTGCTGCTTGACCCTGTGCAGAGGCTTGTGATGCTGCGGATGCGGCCGCGGATGCGAAGGCACTGGCGAACGAGGAGGCGAGGGCGGATGCATTGGCTTGGTTCAAAAGACCCAGAGTTTGCAAGTGTTGTGCGGCTGCGTCGGAAACCGCACTTCCGTAGGCATATGCACTGGCTCCAGCGCCTACTGAAGACACAGCCTGAGCGACGGCACTAGCGAGGGCTGCAGCATTGGCGATTGCAAGTGAATTTGCTGCGCTTGAGGCTGCACTGTAAGCGAGGCTGCTGGCGGAGGCGGCGGAAGTGGCCGAAGCGAACGCATTGCTGAAAGCACTGGAGGATGCAAGGGAGGAAGCGGAGGCTCGTGCAAAGGCAGAGGCCGAAGCACTGCTCCTTGCGAAATCACTTGCGGATGCTGCTGCCGAAGTGGTGGTGGTGGTGGAAGAAGACCGAGATCCTGCTTGGGCAGCGCTCTGGCTGGCAGCCTGTGAGGCTGCTCGTCCGAAGGCCGATGCTGCTGCTTGACCCTGTGCAGAGGCTTGTGATGCTGCGGATGCGGCCGCGGATGCGAAGGCACTGGCGAACGAGGAGGCGAGGGCGGATGCATTGGCTTGGTTCAAAAGACCCAGAGTTTGCAAGTGTTGTGCGGCTGCGTCGGAAACCGCACTTCCGTAGGCATATGCACTGGCTCCAGCGCCTACTGAAGACACAGCCTGAGCGACGGCACTAGCGAGGGCTGCAGCATTGGCGATTGCAAGTGAATTTGCTGCGCTTGAGGCTGCACTGTAAGCGAGGCTGCTGGCGGAGGCGGCGGAAGTGGCCGAAGCGAACGCATTGCTGAAAGCACTGGAGGATGCAAGGGAGGAAGCGGAGGCTCGTGCAAAGGCAGAGGCCGAAGCACTGCTCCTTGCGAAATCACTTGCGGATGCTGCTGCCGAAGTGGTGGTGGTGGTGGAAGAAGACCGAGATCCTGCTTGGGCAGCGCTCTGGCTGGCAGCCTGTGAGGCTGCTCGTCCGAAGGCCGATGCTGCTGCTTGACCCTGTGCAGAGGCTTGTGATGCTGCGGATGCGGCCGCGGATGCGAAGGCACTGGCGAACGAGGAGGCGAGGGCGGATGCATTGGCTTGGTTCAAAAGACCCAGAGTTTGCAAGTGTTGTGCGGCTGCGTCGGAAACCGCACTTCCGTAGGCATATGCACTGGCTCCAGCGCCTACTGAAGACACAGCCTGAGCGACGGCACTAGCGAGGGCTGCAGCATTGGCGATTGCAAGTGAATTTGCTGCGCTTGAGGCTGCACTGTAAGCGAGGCTGCTGGCGGAGGCGGCGGAAGTGGCCGAAGCGAACGCATTGCTGAAAGCACTGGAGGATGCAAGGGAGGAAGCGGAGGCTCGTGAAAAGGCAGAGGCCGAAGCACTGCTCGTTGTGGAATCACTTGCGGATGCTGCTGCCGAAGTGGTGGTGGTGGTGGAAGAAGACCGAGATCCTGCTTGGGCAGCGCTCTGGCTGGCAGCCTGTGAGGCTGCTCGTCCGAAGGCCGATGCTGCTGCTTGACCCTGTGCAGAGGCTTGTGATGCTGCGGATGCGGCCGCGGATGCGAAGGCACTGGCGAACGAGGAGGCGAGGGCGGATGCATTGGCTTGGTTCAAAAGACCCAGAGTTTGCAAGTGTTGTGCGGCTGCGTCGGAAACCGCACTTCCGTAGGCATATGCACTGGCTCCAGCGCCTACTGAAGACACAGCCTGAGCGACGGCACTAGCGAGGGCTGCAGCATTGGCGATTGCAAGTGAATTTGCTGCGCTTGAGGCTGCACTGTAAGCGAGGCTGCTGGCGGAGGCGGCGGAAGTGGCCGAAGCGAACGCATTGCTGAAAGCACTGGAGGATGCAAGGGAGGAAGCGGAGGCTCGTGCAAAGGCAGAGGCCGAAGCACTGCTCCTTGCGAAATCACTTGCGGATGCTGCTGCCGAAGTGGTGGTGGTGGTGGAAGAAGACCGAGATCCTGCTTGGGCAGCGCTCTGGCTGGCAGCCTGTGAGGCTGCTCGTCCGAAGGCCGATGCTGCTGCTTGACCCTGTGCAGAGGCTTGTGATGCTGCGGATGCGGCCGCGGATGCGAAGGCACTGGCGAACGAGGAGGCGAGGGCGGATGCATTGGCTTGGGTCAAAAGACCCAGAGTTTGCAAGTGTTGTGCGGCTGCGTCGGAAACCGCACTTCCGTAGGCATATGCACTGGCTCCAGCGCCTACTGAAGACACAGCCTGAGCGACGGCACTAGCGAGGGCTGCAGCATTGGCGATTGCAAGTGAATTTGCTGCGCTTGAGGCTGCACTGTAAGCGAGGCTGCTGGCGGAGGCGGCGGAAGTGGCCGAAGCGAACGCATTGCTGAAAGCACTGGAGGATGCAAGGGAGGAAGCGGAGGCTCGTGCAAAGGCAGAGGCCGAAGCACTGCTCCTTGCGAAATCACTTGCGGATGCTGCTGCCGAAGTGGTGGTGGTGGTGGAAGAAGACCGAGATCCTGCTTGGGCAGCGCTCTGGCTGGCAGCCTGTGAGGCTGCTCGTCCGAAGGCCGATGCTGCTGCTTGACCCTGTGCAGAGGCTTGTGATGCTGCGGATGCGGCCGCGGATGCGAAGGCACTGGCGAACGAGGAGGCGAGGGCGGATGCATTGGCTTGGTTCAAAAGACCCAGAGTTTGCAAGTGTTGTGCGGCTGCGTCGGAAACCGCACTTCCGTAGGCATATGCACTGGCTCCAGCGCCTACTGAAGACACAGCCTGAGCGACGGCACTAGCGAGGGCTGCAGCATTGGCGATTGCAAGTGAATTTGCTGCGCTTGAGGCTGCACTGTAAGCGAGGCTGCTGGCGGAGGCGGCGGAAGTGGCCGAAGCGAACGCATTGCTGAAAGCACTGGAGGATGCAAGGGAGGAAGCGGAGGCTCGTGCAAAGGCAGAGGCCGAAGCACTGCTGAAGGCACTGGCGAACGAGGAGGCGAGGGCGGATGCATTGGCTTGGTTCAAAAGACCCAGAGTTTGCAAGTGTTGTGCGGCTGCGTCGGAAACCGCACTTCCGTAGGCATATGCACTGGCTCCAGCGCCTACTGAAGACACAGCCTGAGCGACGGCACTAGCGAGGGCTGCAGCATTGGCGATTGCAAGTGAATTTGCTGCGCTTGAGGCTGCACTGTAAGCGAGGCTGCTGGCGGAGGCGGCGGAAGTGGCCGAAGCGAACGCATTGCTGAAAGCACTGGAGGATGCAAGGGAGGAAGCGGAGGCTCGTGCAAAGGCAGAGGCCGAAGCACTGCTCCTTGCGAAATCACTTGCGGATGCTGCTGCCGAAGTGGTGGTGGTGGTGGAAGAAGACCGAGATCCTGCTTGGGCAGCGCTCTGGCTGGCAGCCTGTGAGGCTGCTCGTCCGAAGGCCGATGCTGCTGCGTGACCCTGTGCAGAGGCTTGTGATGCTGCGGATGCGGCCGCGGATGCGAAGGCACTGGCGAACGAGGAGGCGAGGGCGGATGCATTGGCTTGGTTCAAAAGACCCAGAGTTTGCAAGTGTTGTGCGGCTGCGTCGGAAACCGCACTTCCGTAGGCATATGCACTGGCTCCAGCGCCTACTGAAGACACAGCCTGAGCGACGGCACTAGCGAGGGCTGCAGCATTGGCGATTGCAAGTGAATTTGCTGCGCTTGAGGCTGCACTGTAAGCGAGGCTGCTGGCGGAGGCGGCGGAAGTGGCCGAAGCGAACGCATTGCTGAAAGCACTGGAGGATGCAAGGGAGGAAGCGGAGGCTCGTGCAAAGGCAGAGGCCGAAGCACTGCTCCTTGCGAAATCACTTGCGGATGCTGCTGCCGAAGTGGTGGTGGTGGTGGAAGAAGACCGAGATCCTGCTTGGGCAGCGCTCTGGCTGGCAGCCTGTGAGGCTGCTCGTCCGAAGGCCGATGCTGCTGCTTGACCCTGTGCAGAGGCTTGTGATGCTGCGGATGCGGCCGCGGATGCGAAGGCACTGGCGAACGAGGAGGCGAGGGCGGATGCATTGGCTTGGTTCAAAAGACCCAGAGTTTGCAAGTGTTGTGCGGCTGCGTCGGAAACCGCACTTCCGTAGGCATATGCACTGGCTCCAGCGCCTACTGAAGACACAGCCTGAGCGACGGCACTAGCGAGGGCTGCAGCATTGGCGATTGCAAGTGAATTTGCTGCGCTTGAGGCTGCACTGTAAGCGAGGCTGCTGGCGGAGGCGGCGGAAGTGGCCGAAGCGAACGCATTGCTGAAAGCACTGGAGGATGCAAGGGAGGAAGCGGAGGCTCGTGCAAAGGCAGAGGCCGAAGCACTGCTCCTTGCGAAATCACTTGCGGATGCTGCTGCCGAAGTGGTGGTGGTGGTGGAAGAAGACCGAGATCCTGCTTGGGCAGCGCTCTGGCTGGCAGCCTGTGAGGCGGCTCGTCCGAAGGCCGATGCTGCTGCTTGACCCTGTGCAGAGGCTTGTGATGCTGCGGATGCGGCCGCGGATGCGAAGGCACTGGCGAACGAGGAGGCGAGGGCGGATGCATTGGCTTGGTTCAAAAGACCCAGAGTTTGCAAGTGTTGTGCGGCTGCGTCGGAAACCGCACTTCCGTAGGCATATGCACTGGCTCCAGCGCCTACTGAAGACACAGCCTGAGCGACGGCACTAGCGAGGGCTGCAGCATTGGCGATTGCAAGTGAATTTGCTGCGCTTGAGGCTGCACTGTAAGCGAGGCTGCTGGCGGAGGCGGCGGAAGTGGCCGAAGCGAACGCATTGCTGAAAGCACTGGAGGATGCAAGGGAGGAAGCGGAGGCTCGTGAAAAGGCAGAGGCCGAAGCACTGCTCGTTGTGGAATCACTTGCGGATGCTGCTGCCGAAGTGGTGGTGGTGGTGGAAGAAGACCGAGATCCTGCTTGGGCAGCGCTCTGGCTGGCAGCCTGTGAGGCTGCTCGTCCGAAGGCCGATGCTGCTGCTTGACCCTGTGCAGAGGCTTGTGATGCTGCGGATGCGGCCGCGGATGCGAAGGCACTGGCGAACGAGGAGGCGAGGGCGGATGCATTGGCTTGGTTCAAAAGACCCAGAGTTTGCAAGTGTTGTGCGGCTGCGTCGGAAACCGCACTTCCGTAGGCATATGCACTGGCTCCAGCGCCTACTGAAGACACAGCCTGAGCGACGGCACTAGCGAGGGCTGCAGCATTGGCGATTGCAAGTGAATTTGCTGCGCTTGAGGCTGCATTGTAAGCGAGGCTGCTGGCGGAGGCGGCGGAAGTGGCCGAAGCGAACGCATTGCTGAAAGCACTGGAGGATGCAAGGGAGGAAGCGGAGGCTCGTGCAAAGGCAGAGGCCGAAGCACTGCTCCTTGCAACAGAAGCTGAATTTCCTGTAGCAAATCCGGCTGTGCCTTGAACTCCTAGTCCATTGCCTGATAATGCATTACCTGTACTTATTAGTTGAACTCCAGCTGCTGGAATTATGTTGCTTGAACTTTGTGAAAGCACTCCAATTAATGTTTGGATTCTGGACACGAATGCTGGGTTTTTAGATCCAGTTGTATATTCATTACATTCGGAAAGTATGTACGAGAGCTCGGATATCTGAGTATTAGTATTGCTCTCTTCTGATTCACTGATGAGTAGTTCGACCAGTGAAGATGCCAATGCAGTGCTTAAGGCTTGTGCTCTTGCAGAGCTTGTTGAGCCCGTGTTGCTGTTTACTGCCGAGAGAATTACTTGCGCTAAGTCATCTAAATCTTCTTGTTCTTGAGCCGGAAAGATGGTACTTTTTTGAATATTGTCTTGTAGACATGTTAGGAATGTTCTGGCTAGGCTGGTGCTTCTGAATACTGATGGGACAGAAGTAGCGACTGAAACATCTTGGGCACTCGCTGTTTCATGCTGTGCTCCTAAAAGAACCACAAGGAACGTTATGGGTATCAACCAAACCATTGCTATTGGATCGGATGGTTCACCAACTGTGAGCTATTGGTTGTTGGTGAAAGCCTTTATACCACAGAAATCGTGACTTGCAAATAATCTTTACCTGCCACCTGGAAAGTGTACTCCACTTTTAAAACTTATTTCCCAACGGTTTGCATTTAATATTCTTTTGTCTTATAGTTTGGAATTCATATCTTGTTTACCCAGCTTTCTCTCTCTCTTCGTTTATGTGAGATTCGCCTCTGTGTACGTGGCATTTAAATTTTGCCTGAAAACTATTTTGCATTTGATGATCTTCGAAGAAGCAATTATCTGAAAAAGCAATTGTTAAAGTAACTTCCTTCTATTTTTCTATTAATAAATAAGAAGCAATTATGTGGCATTTCAAATGCTCTGCAGTTTTGGATGAACAGGTTCTTCAGATTTTAGATGTAACTGTAGAAATATATACAAAAAAGGATATCATATACATTTATTTTAGCTATCGATAACTCTTTGGAAAGTTTCCACGTACTAAATGTTTCGAAAATTGCTTGAAAAAAAATGAGGCTGGGGAAAGTGCAGTATCTTTTCTGTCTTTTTGAAAGGACATTCATAACTAGTTTATATACTTGCAATGATATTCATACAATTTATATAAATGTATTTATTTTGTTATCCACACACGCCTACTCACATTGCCTTACGATTTATAACAAATGAGATTTTTCATGTCTGTCATAGTACTTGTTTAAAAATATTTTCTGAATGTATATTGTTATAATTTGCAATACATGTTTTTTGTGTTACTGAAACTCCAACAGAAGAAAAGATCGAACAGAAAATATTATTTGATTCGAAAGCTCACAAGCCGTTGAGGCAACCGAAATGATTTATTAAAGGGTTGTTTTCACGAAAAATCCCCTCAATTTATTACAGCATATTTAAGATTTATATACTGTAAAGCATATTATTCACAAACAATAAGCAAAAATTAAGTAAATAAACATACTATAAGAAATATAACATATATTCAAATTTATCAATCTTAACCACTCTGAAGTTATGAAATTTTAATGTTCTTTCTTTCTTTCTTTTTTTTTTTTTTTTTTGAATTCCTGCATTGATGTTTTGAAAACAGTTATTTCATATGATCATTACTATGAAAGTATTTTAATTATCTGTTTTGAAATCAGCAGTAACTTTTTAAAATTTGCACCATCTTTATTTACAATGTTACGATATGGCCCTAGGGAAAAAAAATCGATGCAAGTTTTTTTTTTTTTTTTGACCAGAAATTATGGATGCGATTCCACTGTCGAAAATTGTGTTTCGTTCTTGTATTAAGGTATGTGCCTTCCCAAAAATCGTCGTTTTCGTGATAATTTTCGGAAGTTTTAAAGAAAAGAAAATTTTATTTCTTATTAAAGCCCGCATATTTACGGTTTCAAAAATAGTTTGCACATTTACTTCTAACGTAGTTAGTTATTGCATTATTTTGTAAGTATATAAATTTCTAAGAAACATTAAAAAAAATTTTGCATTTCCTGAAAAATTGCGTTAATTTCTTTTAGTACGGAAAACCTCATTTCTTAAAAAGTATTTCATATAATCAAATGAAATTTTTCCACAATGTTCAGTACTTCTTTAGGTATATTGTGAAACATATCTCAACTTAGGTTTTAGTTATGAATTTCAAATATAGCTTTTGAACATATAACTATTTATTTTGAAGCTATTTTTTATTTAGAAAAAGTGATAATGTTTTTTTTTGTGTGAAATCATGTGTGTATATAATTTTCGGTACAACTCAGTAAGTTTAAGAGATATTTTTTTTCCTGCTTCACAACACAGATGTTTGTGTATTAAATATATTGTTAATACTAAAAGTGAGAAATATTAATTAGAATTTGTTATATGAACTATGGTCTGAATGCCAATTTTTGCTTAATTTTACAAATATGGCCAAAATTTGAAAAATAAGAAAAGTACATTAAAATTACTTTAAAATTTACAATTTTGCATTGACTATTGTAACTAAAAACATGTGTTTCACAAAAATTTCTTCCCTTTTCTTTTTCTTTCTTTTTTTTTTTTTTTAGAAAAAAGGTACTTTGATCGAAGAGACACTTTAAATCCCCTCCGCCACTAAAGACCTGTCGTGTAGTGGAGCTGCTTCACTTAAAATTTCTAAGCTCGATGTTTTCGCGTTGGGATGGTGTGGAAATATGGAGAACTTAACTGTTGTCCTCGTTCTTGGCCGCGGCTCAAAAGTAGGAGGTTCACCGCAAGTGGTCCTCGAGTTGCTTCTACAAGAGACGTTAATTGGCAATCAATCAATCGTGAATTACTTTGAATAAAGCTCCTTCGAGCCCAAAAGTTGGCGCAATTCTGGTCGAACCAATAATTTCAGAGCCAAAAATCCCTAATTCTCTTTCGAACGAATCAGTTCTCTTCATTCACATACATTCATGTATCTAAGGGATTTCACGATGTTTTTCACTTTGTTATTTGGCAGGTCTTTCAACTGTGTGTAGGAATGTCTGGATAAAATGGACGTCGCACAAGTCGGTATCCACGAATTAAGAGAACCACTAGTTACAGTACTAATACAAATTGAGTGATGATAGAATTTTCAACATCGACGTAAATTTTGCAGTCGTTTACTGTCAAATCAAAATTTGATTGTTGCCGCGTCGAGTTGTCATCATCAGTGAGACCTACATTATCCACTGGAAATCAAGCAAAAATCAAAACGTTGGGCTGTTTCCGGTGAATATAGCCGAAGATGGTCTCATGGACCGGTAAAGTTATGATGAAGAATGTTGGAGTTGCGAATACGAGTCGTTGAGAAATCGTGAGTCCTGATGCTCGTTAAAGCATTTTCGATGCGCCATCTCTTGGAATTTCTAAGGACTTATTGAGTGACTCTGGCAGAGGAAAAATTGACGAAATGATTTGTGCTAAACAGTAAAAAGAAGTGTTCATCCTTATCTCAACATTTTTTATTTCCAGTTTCATAATTGAATATCGTACTGTCATTCAAACTGAGCTTGATTTCAAGAATCTAGCGAATGGGGTGAAAAATAGATGGAATTCTTGGTACCCAACTGATACCGAGTGCTACGATCCTTGAGTGGTCGCACGTCGTTAAAACCCCCCCGTAGAGCTGGGCCGTGGGATGTCCTACCAGTGACGTAGTGTTGAAGCGAAAAGCGGGTCGTCCTCGTTACTTGATCGAGTTTCAAGTGACGAGGTCGTCGCCCTCGTGTTGCTCCTCAGTTGAATGTTAATAAACAAACAAAATATATTTGTTGGTAAGGGCTCAAATTTAAAATATTTTTCCATCTCATTTTTGGTTGAAATAAATACAGTCGAACTGTTACGTATCGAAAATCTCTAGACATCAATTTTTTTAGGCACTTTGAATTTTAATTACAAAAACAGCTCCTGCATATCTGATAAAATTTCCATAAATAGAACAATTTTCAAATTCGTGCAATTTTTACGTGCGGACGAATTGAGCCTGATGGCTCCACCGATCGAGGCACTGAATGACTGCTTTTGATGAAGATGTTAACAAGGAAAAGAAGAAAACAAGTTATTCCAAACGATCTGAGATTTATATTCCAAACATGTTTTTACTTCTCTGAACATTCCTTTGAAACGGCTTCAGGAGAAGATAAGGTTCCAAAAGACATTAAGAACTACTTTGTCTAAGAATAAGCAAACATTTCATTTTTTTTTTGTTTTGCTTACAAGCATTTAATTTTTAGTTTACTGGTAACAAAAATGTAAATTACATACATATGTGTACATTTTCAAAAATAAATTTCTTTAATTGCTTAGTGTTTCACATTTTTATTATCCTTGGAAATAAATTTTTTTAAAAAAAAACTGTTTTCAGTAAGAAATCGGTGAAACATTTTCTGTATGTATTTCTGTGCATCGAAATTTCTGTACATCGAATTTTTTTCCGCGAACCTTTAATTTCGATATGCAGAAATTTGAATGTATTTAGGCCGCGGTAGCCTAGTGGTCATGGCTTCGGATTCGTGGCCGGCGGTTTTCGTTCTGTCGCGGGTTCAATCCTTGGCTGCTAAAGACCCGCCGTGTAGCCGGGGCTGATGCACGTTAAATTTGTCGGGGCCCAAAGCCTTCCCGTTGGCGTGGTGTGGAAGTAAGGAGGGGGTGCCAACTCGGGTGTTGTCCTCATCACTTGACCGTGGTTCAAAATTACGAGTCCGTCTCCAATAGCCCTCGTGTTGCTTCCAGTGCGACGTTAATAAAAACTAAACTAATCGAATGTATTTTACCGCATGTGTTTAAGTAGAGGACCCAAAATAAATGAAACGTATTGCATTCAGAATAAAATCGATATTGATTCAAAAATATTACAGTCCAACTTCTATAATTCGAATTTTTCTAGCTCGCAATTTTGGATAATTCAAATTTTTTTTTATCCAGTCCACCGAATTCAGCATCGAAACAAAGGAAAAAACTGAGGGCAATTCAAATTTTTCTTGCGATTCCTGTCAGATCACTTCGATAAAAAAATAAATGATTAGAGTCTACTTTCCTGGAGTACAGCAAAAATATGAGGCACATCCATGAACTTCTAAAGTTTTTGAAGGTTATGTAGAAGATTCTATTTTTCATTTTTGGAATCATTTTCAATACCTCGCAAACTGCATTCAGAAAGGCAATTAAAAATGTGCGACTTTTTCTTGAAAAAACGTTATCACTTTTTAAAGAACGTAGTAAAAATATTTGATATTGAAAAATATAAGAATATGTACTGTAATGTACCTGTCTTTTGTAAAACAGAGCTCGTATGTCTGAAATTTTTGACCGCAAAGGGTTTTTTTTGTATTTACTGCTTCTTTTTAGGAAAACATGCACAATTCGAATTTTCGGACTAACTCAATTTTTTTTTGTGGTTCCTTTTAATCCAAGTTTAACAATGATAACATATTTTCCTTCCACACGTGACAAGTTAGAATGTGATATTATTATTGAGTATTTTATCTATCTGGAGGGAGGGGACAGGACAAGCTCAAGTCCTATTCCTGAACATTAAATGGAGTCTTAAAGTTAGAAACTTCTTTTCCCGACAGGTGGCGCAAGAAGCTATAAAACTCTCCTATTTATCATTGTTAGTGCGTATACCGGCTGAACAAATAATTTTCCAAGCATTTTCCTTTGAGACGTGTTCGTAAAACTTTAAAATGCCGCTGAACCAATGGCTCTTGCTCACTTTTGAGACACAGGCTCATTGGTGAAATCGTGTTTACACAGACAAATCTGAGAAGAATGCGAAAGGTGACTTTTCCATCGCTACTCCCAATTACAGAGTAGGTTTTTTTTAATATCTCATTTGTGCTGCAAATTTGATACCTCTTTTATAAAATGCCTTTTGTAGGGTTTCATACACGCTCAGAGATGTTAACAATAATTATTAAAACTTTTAATAAAAGACAAAGCTCGTATAGGTTATTAATGCGAAATGTAGTAGCGATTAATACCAAATATTCTGACTTTTTTTCCAACGTAATATTTCATATGAGTTTATGTATTTACTTATGATAGTAAATATAACACGCATTTACTATTATTTTATATAGAAACAGCTCCACATTACTGAAGAAAATCTCCAGCGAAGGGCTCACGAGTGAAACTAAATTTGTTTTTGTCTTTTATGCAAGGCAAATCCATACACACTTACCCCCCCCCCATATATATATATTTCTTGAAGAACACGAGAAAGCTATAAGAAATTCGTTCCAAAACAAAATCAAGGGACATTGAAAGAAGGGGATTCCGACTTGCAGATAACGGAAAGAATCGATTCAGCGTTTCAGCCATTTGAGCTCTGTGAAGGGATGCTTTTCAGAAATACAGTACTCCCAGGGAAATACTTTTTAAAAAAGGTTTTTAATAAGTATTCCAATGAATTCACTCAAAGTTGACTCCTACGGCTAGATCAAACCAGAGAACACAGAGGTAAAGAACTACATCATATAAACATTGATAGCTATGCTATAATATTTTGAAGTACAGATACTTTTCACACCTCAACTAATTTTTTTTTGCTAAACCAGAATTATATTTAAAAGAAATATCATGGGTCAATAAAAATAACTGATCTCCGTCTTTGAAATTTTTTAGACCCGAAGATTTTGTACAGTGTATATATATATATATATATATATATATATATATATAAAAGGTATATATATATATATATACATATATATAAGCTACATATTATACATTCTGCTTCAATTTCGTACACTGATAATTTTGTATAATTTTAAAAAAAAGCTATTTTCTAATAAAGAGTCGTTTATCATTTCACTTCGTAAACTCTAAGAATTCTATATTTATCTTGGAAGATCCTTAACAGCAACTTTTCAATAATAGAGCAAAGCAAATAAAACTCCTCAGGTCTTTAGGTAGGTACGGGCACCACGAACCCCATCGACCCTCGGGATCTTTGCCTTGAGGGGATTACCTTCTTCAGATGAGCATCTCTCACCCAAGGCACCTTAATGATCTTTTTACTTTCCCATGGGATTTACTGTCTTTAACCTAGCGATCCTTCTCTATTTTCAACCCTTCTTGTCAACATTTTTATCTTTTTTTCTCACATTTCTAGTTCATAATTGCCACAAAAGATACATCATGTAGCCGGGCCTCATTCACGTTAAATCTGTAGAGGTCCAAAGTCCTCCCATTAGCATGATGTGGAAGTTAGGAGAAGAAAGTGCTAGCTCACGTGTCGTCCTCATCACTTGACCGAGAATTAAAATCATGAGATCCTTCGCCAGTAACCCTCGTGTTCCTTCTGCTTAACATTGACAAAATCAATCAAAATCTAGATCACAGTTACACCTTGTGTGACGCCGCATAGCCATATCTGGCTCTTGCGCCATTAAGCTTCCCCATCCCTCATTCACTCAGCAAAAAATAAAATAAATAAATGTAATTATTGTTATTAATCTGCTCTAATTTATTTCAACTCTAAAAAATTTTCATTTCTTCAATATTTTGAACTTTTCTTTTTGATTTTTCGTCATCTGTTACAATATTGAGCGATATGTGTCTGTCTATATTTAAGCTAATAGAATTGATCTGGAAATCCTAGCTGAAGCAACTACTGTCGGATCCTTTTATTTCGGGTCACTAAATCGCGAGTTGAGTGAAGTGCGAGTTACAGTATTAATGTAAGTTAAGCGACGATATAAATTTTAACATTGATATCATTTTATGCGGTTCCGTTTGCACTCTTTTGACATAACGGAAACCACTTATGAGAGAAAAAAAGTTTTTACAACTGTTAAATTTTGGCCAACAAAAAGCGGTTGAACGTACAGTTAATCTCATTGACGACGAGATCTTGAAAGAGTAATCTCTTACAGAAAGAAATCCAAAGTGGAAATTTTTCGAGAAATGATTATTCGTATCCAATTCAAACATTCGAATATAAAAAAATAAATAAAATGAATTAGATTAGTCGGCTCTCCCTTAGCCCCAAAATTTCAATGGATGCATCACAAAGACAACCTTCGTTCATCTCCACCTGGTCAGAGTTTTATTTTCTCTATTTTATGATGAAAGTCACCGTTTGCACTTTAGGCTTGGGGAGCTACTTGCGACCCTTCATCTCCTTTCCCTCTTGCCTCAGATGTTTGGAACACTGACTTTCCCCTGCTCTTTTTGTTTTCCTTGTATCTTATTGTCGCTTTCCTGTCGTCTTTTTACTCGGATAGCGATCTGGTCTGACAATTGTCTCTTCTTTTCAAAACTCTTTTTCTTAAGCGTTTCGGACTCTAGAACGTCCAAAAAGCTTAAGACCCACAACCTGCTTGCACTGATTTTTGATATCTTCATTTTAGCTTTTACTTCTTTCGAAGGGTCTCGTTCCTTCACTTCCCTCTTTTTAACGCAGGTTGCTGCTCGTCCATTTTTGGATCCCTTTTTAAAGTTACCCCTCCTGCGTCTCTTTTACTGGTTTATTCTTTTTAATTTCGGTTTTCTAAAATATTCTTATTTTACATCAGCGTTCCCACCTTTTTTTGTTCGGCTTCCTATTGCACGAGCACCATTTGTCTTGCTTCTATCACATGTTTGTACTTCCTTTCCTTCCGAATAGAATCAGAACTCCAAGACACGTTTGTCCCACGAGAAATAAAAAAAATTGAGGAGAAAAAGATAGCAATGTCTATTGTTAACAAGAAGTCCTGATATCATCTAAAAAAAAGCAATTAATCCTATAAAAAAGGAGCTATAGTGAAGCCGCAAGTTAAATCGACTCGCCGCGAGGTAACGGACAGATTTTATGGCATTTGTATCACGTCTATCCCCATTAAATCACATTTTGATTTGGAAAGTCACAACAGAACTTTTGGAAGGGTGCACATAGATAATAGAAAAGTATTTAAAGCAGAACTGAATAATTTATGGTACATATAATCGAGTTAAGTGTCACAACTGCTAATCTAATTAATGACGTCACTTCAAATGTTCGAAATCTTCAATTTTAGAAATTCTTTCCAATACGTTCAATAAACTTAAAGCGAAGAGCATAAAGAGCCGGGTGAAAAAATAACAATCGTACTCGCGAGCAAAAAGGCTTTAAGTGTTATTTTGTTAGGCTAATGTGAATTAGAACGTGCTCCAAAAATAACCAGCTACTCGTATATCTAAGCAATTAAAAATTTGACTAATACTTCCGTATCGGTTTTTCTTTTCTTAAGACTTTCTTATAAATCAAGGTATTTTGCAGATAGAAATATTTCAACACACACACACACACACACACACACACACACACACACACACACACACCTATCTGTCTGTCTTCCTTTCTTTCCTTTCTTTCCTTTCCTTTCTTTTCTTTCTTTTCTTTTCTTTTCTTTCTTTCTTTCTTATTTTTTTTAGTCTGATAATCAGTGAAAGGGCTTACTTTGTTTAAAGGTATTTTGTAGAATTTGCATACATTAAAATTATTTTCGCTTTATTTCTATTGGGGTAACATTAGTCCATTTCAATTCCTTTTGGGGGGAATTTAATGCGCTCTTATTTACTCGCTGATATCTATTTCTTTCATGACACAGATACAAAAAGTCACCATGAAAAAATAACTCAGCTGTATCAATGATATTTTCAACAATTTCTTGAATTAGCGCCACACTTGGATCTCCTTCAAATGATTCTAATAATAGATAGTGGTGCGTCGAAATCATCCTATATGTCACTCATATCAATTTCTGATTCACTGTCGATATTTTCATCCTCCTCTGATTCACAATTATTATCACTGTCTATTTCACATGAAATCGATTTGCACCTTTTTTGACAGCTACAATAACACTTTTATCATCACAATCACTTCATAAGTCTGACAATTCATCGTAAATTTCGTTTCTAAATTCATTAAAGATTTCCATTTCGGTAAAAAACAAAACAGAAACTAAACTTTCATCTTGACAACTGCTATGTAACTAATTCAAAAAGTCTCATATATGATGGAAGTATCTATACTATTAAATTTAACAAAAAATTAAAAGAATTCTCGTTTCCTGACACAAAGTTTTTTTTAAAAAAAAAACGCATGAATTCTCATTTCCTACTCGAATGTGTTGTCGGAAAAAGAATGAATGAATAGTCGGAAAAAAAATACAAGTAATGAAAATAATTCATTAAAATTTAAAATAAATTTGCAGATCAGTCAACTGAGTGCAGTTGCTTACATATATACCAAATACATGTTTATTTCAATTTGCCGGTTGACAATGTAAGCTTTTGCTTCTAATTTTTCTCTTTGTGATATAAATATTTGCAACGTTAAGATGCAACAATAAAATAATGACGTAACTCTTATCGAGGAGCGACGAAGAATACTTTTGGGAAATCACAAAAAGCCTAGCCCCAGGAAGTAGGAGGGGATTGAAGGAAAATTCCGAGACATCTGCCAACTTCCCTCGTCATCAATGGAACGCAGGGAGATATACTGAGTACCCTTCCGCACTGAACGTTTAAGTTTCTCTCTTTTCTGTTTATGTTGCTGACTACTCAAATTATAAGCAGCGAAATTAACTGATTTTTTTTAAATGGGCATTTGAAAGAGCATAAAAAAGGAAGGTTTCGCTGGAATCGCTTTTCTTTCCGATTATTCAAAGTATTTTTACTATCAATTCAGCACGCCGAATGTGAGTTTTCTGATTCTTAATAAAAAATTATAAACATTTTCAGAAATCAGAAAATAAGTAACTGTAGAGAAACCATTATTTTTTTAATGCTCTTTCAAATTCACTTTATTCTACGTAATTAACATGAATATTCTAGATATGAGAGAGGTAGTAAGAAACTCCATAGGATTAACATTTTACTTTGAAATTCGTGGTGGCGTGTCGACGGAAGCCTTAAGTCTGGGGGAAACAGGCTTCTGATGCATGAAATGCAATCGCAAAATTTGACGAATCTAACCAAAAGTATAACTCTGCGGAACTCATAAATTTGTATATCATTCGCAACGCTATGTTTTCTTGCCGCAGAGAAGCTTGTCATAACTTGTTTTAATTATCATTGAACTTTATTAATTTTTCTTTTATGCCGTATTTTTTATTAATTAAAAATATTTAATTAAATTAATGTATAATGTGTGTTTCAATTTAATTTTGTAGTTGCTGGAATGACGAAATATCTTGTTGGATGCTTACATAGTCTACAAAGATTCAAAATGTGTACCCTATACGAAACCTCAAGCGATTCATCATGATATACGTTTTAATGTCCCTCTCACTTCGAACAGGAAATTCAGCCGAAAATAACTTTTAAATTCAGTTTTATCTAATCGTACACTATAACATATGTAGTTTTAAACATTAGAATTCAGTCGGTAGAAAAAAAAACTAAGATGGAGGAGGATATACTGGTTAATTTATCGTAATTTTCTATTTTACTTTAAGTTCGGTAAGCCTCAAAGATCCTTTTTTTTTTGGTCTCCCATCAAAAGTATTTTAGAATTTTTTTTTTATATTTTAGCATTATTTTCTGGATGAATCGGTTACAGTACAACGCTTTTCATCCAATCATTCATTCAGTTCTTAGAGGATGTCTAATTTTTTTTACAATTTTGTCCATCCTTGGTGGCAACCAGTGCTGAGAAATGAACGTTATAATTTCTGCCGAATTGTTTTTTTGAAATGTGATTATTAAAAATGTAGTTTTGCGTGAGCACAGTTTATGTCTCGAGTAGAAACATTAAGTATGTTTCATTTGGAAAGAAAGTCATATAAAAGTGGACGAAACCGCAGTCCTGAGGTGACAAATACTTAAAAGAAGAGAGCAATAAATGGATCGCCAACAATGCTCGTAAATATTCAAACCAGACAGTGCCAATCGTATCTCTTCTGCAACACATGAACAAACACGGGTGTTTGGCAAGAGCCCATAAGGAAGCGTCTAGAGCCATTCTTCGCCCATTTGCAATCCTTTCAATTTTGAAGGTTACAAACAGCTCTTTCAACAGATGTAAAATCTAGATCAAATTGTTTCTGTCATTTCCTTTCGGATGAGCTTAAAATGAAGCAATTGACACTGAGGCGCAAATATGTATTTCGTTGTCATAAGAATCTCGCCAAAGATTCACAAGTTTCCCACTCTTCCCCAATGGATTTTAGAAATGCAATGAAATGGTTCGAGACGCCATCGGCTTATTTTATATCGAATTTAAATAATACCCACTTTTTAAAATTAAAAACAATAGGGAAGTCATATTTTAGCATTGAGATAACCATGCATTTGCTTCTGTAGAGAAAATTATTGACTATGAGTAAGATTAATCAATAATTACATAGATATATCGAGTATTTACCTTTACCATTCATTGCAACTGAAAATCTGCAGAGTTCTAGAAATATAACATTCTATGCATTAAACAGGATCATAATTTCCAAATTTGAATTGAATGAAACTTACAAATTTTTAAATTTCATGATCCATAATTATTTTTTATAAGTATTATACTGTACCTACAATTTATAAGTATCTAATTTTTAAGGGCAAAATAAAAAAAATGCAAGGTGTGGAACATTTTAATGTCTCAGTTCCTTAACGGTTCTGATTTCAACCTTCCAATTGTTAAAAATAAGTTACATTTTGACTGTATGGCTCTATCGGAGTCAGTGTGGTTTATTTTTATTCTAGGTCTTAACAAATATTTTAATGTAACTTTACTTATTTTTATTAATAGGTATTTTACATTTCGTACTTTTTATGACCAAACTCATCTGTTTTTTGTTATCAAGCTCCCCCACATCCCCATCAATCTCTTGTTTGTGTAAACGTCTTTTGTATTTAAGAGTTCGGAAAGTAATAAGTTTTTTAAGTTAGAAATTTATTATGCTTTACATCTATTATTCTTGATCCATTTTTCTTATGATGAATGAAACTTACGAACACATTGGCATGTTCTTGGCTAAAACGCTCGAAGCATACCTCGTTTGCGTTTGTTGATCTCTCTTTGGGCCACATTCTTTACACCATCCTCTTTTAGATATTCTCATATTTTTCGTTCTTTCACAGGTTGTAATGATTAATTTCCCGTTTTATATTGTTACTGAGGTATTTTTTTTTCTTCGTGAGGTCTTCGTGAGGTTTAGTCAGTGGTTTTTCTAAGTTCATTTAAAAAAGTCTTACATTTTTGGATCGTAAAAAAGATTTATCTGCATAAAAATAACTGCGTTTATTGCAATCAGGTCACTGTAGAACAAACACTTAGATTAAGTCGTAGTTTCCTCATAGCACTTATTCGCGGTAGTTAATATATCAATAGTATCTAATCCACATTGAATTTCATTACACACACATATTAATGGATCCTTATGTCCTCAGTGTTATAAGAGACATCTATTCATGTTTATTTGCTTATCGTTACGTTTCAATATTTTCCAGAGATATCAGAAAGTTTTACTTATTTCTAAAAATAATAGAAACTTAATTTTTATTCATTATTCTTGAGACTTCTTTACATAGTTCCCATACAGAGATTTTCCCCAGCCTTTCTTTCATCTATATACTACTCGGCAGATGAAACTCTATATTGTTCTGAATATTGAGCGTTCCTTCAAGCTGTAGCTTCCTGAAACCAAACAAATCAACATGTATAACTGTAATTTACAACATTATGTGCATAAGGTTTCATTAATATTTGGAATAAATTTTATTCAGAAGTTTCGGTTAATTTATAGTAATTAAAAATTAGCCTGTATATATATATATTATCTAATATTGATTGATATTAATATTAGAGTATTATTCTGCTTGAAAAAGCCTTTCTAGTGTGTCTCAAAAGTGTCCTCATAGCATGAAATCAAGAGCCAAAAGGAAATATGTGTTCAATAATCTTATGGAACACCTTTTACTCTTAGATACAGATTAACTTTTTTAAACTAATACCCAGAGTTGCTTAAGGTAACTGCGACGCCTTTGACAAAGAAAAAAAGTGACCGCGGTAGCCTAGTCGTCAGGGTTGTGAACTGGATGCCGACGTTGTTTCGACAAATCGAGGATTCGAATCCAGATGCCACACACACTGGTGTTCAGAGAATTTTCAAATTTCATGAAAAGAATTGAACGAAATGTAAAAATACTGCTTCGAAACAAAGATGCAAATCTTATGCGTCGTGTACGTGTGGGGTGGTGGTATTATTAGAAAAACAAGTTTTATAAGTGTAACACCCTCCGTGTAACAAGACTAATGCTCATTAAATCCACTCGTTAAAAGTTATCGAAGCTCCAAGTCCTCTCGTGGGGTGGGCCAGCTCAGATGTCGTTCTGGATATTTGACCAAGATTCAAGTGGACCGCCGTCAGTTGTCTTCGTGTTGTTTCAAAGTGCGGGTGGATAAATTGAATCAATCGTTGGTGGTAATCCTATTTTGTTAACTCATTACTTTATCCGCGCTTGACTATACGATGCGACTAGTGATTGATTTTTTAAAGATTTTAACTTAATTATTTTAAACACGTGCTTGATGGAATGCAATCTTGTAATAGAGTTTCTATTTCTCTAGAGATATATCTAAATTTCTTGAAACTGATTGTAGGAATGGATTAAAGGTAATAATTGATTGTAGTATTGATTAAGGATCCGCATTCCACCCTGAGAGCAATTAACCAGATACTTAAAAAAAGTTTATCACATATGAGCACTCATAAAATAAGCATTCCAAAGAGAAAATTCATTTTCAGTTTAACATTTTAATTATTATTCAAAATATTTTGATGTCTTAAGATTCTTTACTAATGCTACAAAGTTCAGCATATTTAAACAATTTTTTTTCTCAATTTTTTAAAAGTGTTTTCACAATTTCTGAGAAGTGTTTATCTCAGTTCTGTGTAGGGGTTTAATTTTGTACTAGTATTATTATTTTAGCTCACGATTTTTTTTTTATCAGAAACTACGAAAAATATCAAATTTTTGTGTATTGAAAAAAAAAAAAAAATATCTATCAAATTCTCTTAATCCACGCTCAAAATTATAGAACTTCTTACGCATAACAACCAGAAAAAATTTCAAATTTTTATATCGATTAAGATAAAAAGAATACATGACCGTTATGAAAAATAAAAAGCAGTTTAAATTCGATGGTTGATTAAATGATTCGCCACACTGTCACAGAAAATTTAAATAATTAGCTTCTTAATGTAGATAGATCTGTGTGAAAATTTGCATACATATTTGAAAATGTCATGCAATTAAAATAAGGTAATGTGATATTTTTCGACATTTTGGTCATTTTTTGAGTATTGAGTCCTCTTAAGACTTGTGTGTCCGTTATCTTAAAATTTTGTATTATAGTTAAAGCAATGTGGGGGGGGGAAGAGAGAATTCTCATATCCGTGTTATTTGTGAATGAAATTCAATGAATCATATTAGAATTTGCTTATTAGACTTGAAATCTGTTTGAGAATAATATAAAAATATCTTCATACTCTCCCCTCCTTTGCCCGAGCGAAAAAATAAGCAGATAAAAAACATTTTCTTATTTCATTATTGTTGTATTGAAATAAATAGGAATTAACGACCATTGTGTGCGAGAGCTATGACAAGAAACCTTAATATTTGAGCGTTCACTGACATGAAATCTACCGCAGATGAGAGTTTCTTTTCTTTCCATTCAAACGTGCTATAACTTTCATAATTTTTTCTTAGATTTCAAACACTTGATAATCCATTCTGGCTCATTACTTAAGTCATAACTAAAACATATTTACCTATTTCCGTTTACATGGAATTTCTCTATAACTCAGGCTCTTCTAATTTCATGAAAGTAGTCTGAAGATTTTGTTAATTGAGTTCTTTTCCCCACATGCTGTTTAATGAGATTAGTTACTTATTCGAAACCTCGTTGCGCAAAGGAAATAAAAATGCTCACTTTTCTTCCCCTTATAGAGTTCATTGCGCCCTCTTGTGCGATGGTATTCGTCGTAGATAAAGATATAAGAAAAAAAATTTGAAACCCGTTTGAAAATGTCTGACTCATTCGATGGCTTCTGCAGACCTCCTCCTCCCACAAAATATTTTCCCTCAGGGGAAGTATTTACTACAAGGAGCTAATGTATTAATGTCGAAATTGAAACTGCGAACTCTTTAAAAAAATTCGCAAATTATAATGTATAGGGTGCTTGCAAAAAAAATATCCCAATTTTGAAGAGCTACTATTACAAAACTAAAGAAGTTACAAACTTTTTGGATAAATTAAATTAAAAATAACGCTTTAGAGTTTATAAAACTATAAATTTTCAACGCGTGACAACTACAAACATGAACGATATCCAGTGGATGGTACAAAACACTCCGCACCCTTTTCAGTATACTTGGTATTGGAGTTTGAATGAAGCTACTTGCGTTTTCAATTTTTCAATATTTTCTAATTTCGTTAATATTAAAAAAAATGTTTTACGAAGCACCAAAAGATGATTGAGAGCGAGGTTAACATCTTCTCTGCAACCCATCCACAGCAGCGGCAATTCAGCGTCCACTAACAAATGCGATCGCATGAAAAGTGTGGAGAAAACGATCAGATCCTGCTGGGTACACGCTGTCAACCAAAATAATAAAGGAAAGAGAATTAATTTGTTCAAGTTTTTTTCTTCAAGAGCTCGACTTTCACATCTCAGCTTGTCTCTAGCGATGAAGCGACGTTTCTCACACCAAAGCCAACCGGTGGCCGCGGTAGCCTAGTGGTCGCGGACTCGCGGCTGGTGGTTTTCGTGGGTTCGAGCCTTGATGCCACTAAAGACCCACCGTGTAGCCAGAGCTGATGCACGTTCAATTTGTCGAGGATCAAAGTCCTCTCTGTGGGTGTAGTGTGGAAGAGAGGTGCCAGCTCGAGTGTCGTCCACTTGACCGAGGTTCAAAAATACGATGTCCATCGCTTTGAACCATCTTGTTACTTCTAGTGCGACGGGAATAAAACCCATCCATCAGTAAAATCAACCGACACAATGCTCACATACCGAGCACAACAACCATTGAAATGGATTCGCCGAAGGTGTGTTATGAAGCACGGAAACCCATTCTTTTTTCACGAATCCGTTTTTAATGGTATCACTTACTTGGATATGTTTCAGATTTGGCTCAGTTAAAAGAAGAAGCTGGAACTGTGTGGTTCCGTTATCGACCGTTTTATTTCTGATCGTTTGACACATTGAATACTTATAATTTTGTGGTGCAACTTTTAAATTAATTTGTCCCCAACGGGTTGTGATGTCTGCAGTTTTGCACCAGTAGTTCTTCACAGTTGGGGATACTCTCTATAACTGTGTGACAGCATTTACATTATTATTGTTTACTAGGTCAATTGAAAAATCCCTGGCCTACCATAGTAAAACACATTTTTTTGGCAAAATTAGTTTTTTTTATTCAACATAATTCCCTTCAAGGGTGATACACTGATTATAGCAATCCTCCAACTTTTCGATACCATTTTTGTAGTACGATTTGTCCTTTGCTTCAAAATAAGCCTCAGTTTCGGCGATCACCTCTTCATTCGACGAAATTTTCTTCCCAGCGAGCATTTTTTTGAGATCTGAGAACAGGAAATAGTCGCTGGGGGCCAGATATGGAGAATACGGTGGATGAGGAAGCAATTCGAAGCCTAATTCATGGATTTTTGCCATCGTTTTCACTGACTTGTGACACCGTGCATTGTCTTGGTGAAGCAGCACTTTCTTTTTCTTCAAATGCGGCCGTTTTTCGGCGATTTCGTCCTTCAAACGGTCCAATAACGCTATGTAATAGTCGTTGTTGAGGGTCCTTCCTTTTTCAAGGTAGTCAATGAAAATTATTCCATGCGCATCCCAAAATACAGACGCCATAACCTTGCCAGCCGACTGTTGCGTTTTCCCACGCTTTTGAGCGGGTTCATCGTGTGCAGTCCACTCGGATGACTGTCGATTGGACTTCGGAGTGAAATGATGGAGCCATGTTTCATCCATTGTCACATATCGACGCAAAAACTCGGGTTTATTACGCTCGAACATCTTCAAACACTGCTCCGAATCATCAACTCGTCGTAGTTTTTGGTCAAAAGTGAGCTCGCGCGGCACCCACTTTGCACAGAGCTTTCTCATACCCAAATATTCGTGAATGATATGATGTACACGTACAGTTGACATCTTTAGAGTGTCTGCTATTTCATTCAATTTCAATTGACGTTCATTCAAAATCATTTTGTGGATTTTTTTAATGTTTTCGTCGGTAACAACCTCTTTTGGGCGTCCACCGTCTTCGGTGCTCATTTCACCACGTCTAAACTTAGCATATCAATCCTTGATGGTTGATTTTCCTGGGGCAGTGTCCGGAAACTCGGCATCATGCCAAGTTTTTGCTTCAACTGTATTTTTTCCCTTCAAAAAGCAATATTTTATCAACACGCGAAATTCCTTTTTATCCATTGTTTTCACAATAACAAAAGTTGCTTCACTCAAAATGCTATAATTCACAAACTAATGATCCGACAGCTGTCAAATTTATACACGCATCTTTTGAGGGTTAGGGCTAACTAAAAACATATGGATTTAATTCTAGTAGCGCCATCTATGTGTCAAGCCGGGAACTTTTCAATTGACCTTTTAATTCATGCCCTTGCGATGCATAAATGGATCCAAAGAAAATGATAAATTAGGTCTGTTATAGAATATGTGAAATATGAGTATTGCTGTTTAGAATGTTTTAAAAAAGGAAAATATCCTCTCACTAAGATTACCAACTGTCCAAATTGTACCGAGTAGTCTGAATTATTACGTATTCCATTTTGGAATCTGTGCTTCTATAAAAAACTCAAATATGTAGTGGAGTATCGAAGTACTGATCGCTAGGTACATACGTTGTAACAAATATTTTGCTATACAAAGCTTACATTGCAACAGACTTTTGTGTCATTTTAATAATTTCAGCAATATTCTAAGACCATTTTATAAGTATACCTTTTGGAAAGCGTATGAGGCAATCGTGTACACATCACATTAATGATGCAACATTGCTATAGATATATATCTATATCTAGTTTTTCTGCAGAAAACCGAAACTTTGAAGTTTCTTTTGGCAGTGGTAGCCTAGCGGTCATGGTCGCTTGGATTCGAGCCTTGATATCACTAAAGACCTACCCTGTAGCCGGAGCTGATGCACGTTAAATCTGTCGAGGCTCAAAGTTCTCCTATGGCGTGATGTGGAAGTTAGGAGAGGAGGAAGCGCCAGCTCTGATGTCATACTCGTCATTTGACCGAGGCTCAAAGTCACGAGCTCAGTCACCAACAGTCCTCGTGTTGCTTCCAGTGCGATGTTAATAAACCCAATCAATCAATCGCTCATGTCACTAAAGTCCTTTCGTGCAGAGAGGCCGATGCACGCTAAATCTGTTGAGGCTCCAAGTCTTCTATTGTGCTTGGTGTGGAAGTTTGAGAGAGAGGTTCCACCTCAGGTGTCGTCCTCGTCACGTAATCGTCCCCAAATGCCCAGCTTTTAAGTTGCGAAGTTAATAATGTTAGTTAATGAAAACTGCGAAAATCATGAGATTTGTGCATGTTATCACAACTGAGATGTGTCTAGACATCTTGGCGTATAACTTGTCTACATGAAGAATAGTTTGTTTATTTTTTATTCGGAGGTTTCATTTTGAGTGTCGTGAACCTTTTGGCAAGACACTCTTCAAAACATCGCTTCGAGACAATGATGAATCTCTTCACACAAGATTTCATCAGTTCGTGCCAACCGATTCGGCTGATTGATCTTTGTGAAACAATGCCTTTCTAAGTTGCTTACTGACCTTCAATCCGGTGTGACCGTATTAGTTTCTCGATTTCTTTCGTTTTCTCTCCCCACCCACGGGGGAGGAGGACACAACATCCTGGTCGCGAACAGGAAGCAGACGAGTTGTGGGTCAAATGCTTCCCCTTCTTTTTTTTCTTCTTTCGTGTTTCTTTCACTCCACTTGTGGAGGGCAATCCAGGTACGGTTGCCGCGATTGCTTGTGTCAAGGTAAGCTACAGAAGGATTCCGACTGGCTACATTTATCGCAACCTTTGGCGTGCGTTAAAACTCGGTCTCTCAATTTTCTTGAGATATTTCTATTGAAAGCGTTTTTACGAAGCATGATACGCTGTCCATCTGGGAGACTTCATGAATTTTGAAACGTAGTTCATCAAAATGGTAACGACGAAAACAATTGGATTTCTTCTTGGAATTTCTAATTAAATTGCAATGACAAATTCCGGATTTCTATTATTCTTAATTATAAAATTACTTTTCGAGCAGTCTCCAAAAATCTCTTGAGGCTGTTGCAGCTTGATTTGAAAGAAGCGGACATAAATGTGGCACAGTTGTCGTCTTCGTCGCTTTATCGAGGTTTAAAATTACGAAGTCCGTCGCCAATAGCCCCCGTGTTGCTTCCAGTTGGACGTTAATAAAACCAACCAAACCATTTTATAAATCATTCATTTCCAATGAGAGGTCTTAGCAGTGCCGGCGCGATGTTTTTAGCCATCATTGGTAAACCCGAAAATGGCACCCTCTATGCTTCAAAAAACTTTAAAATTCTTTTTAAGATACATAATTATCAAAGAGCCATGTTAACCAAAACAGGACTCGTAATTGAATTAAGACAATAACACTAATACAGATTTAAGGAAAATTGTTTCATTTTTTTTTTTTTGCATTTTTAACAAGCTAACGATAAGGAAGTTACAAACTAAAACTAGTACCCAATTATTTCAGAGACATTTTTTATATACTTTTAAAATAAAGTAAACAAAACTGTACAATAATGTAGAAAGTCTAAAAATAACCTAACAACAAATTATAACAATCTCTTTCGAAATTTTTTTCCTTCAATAAATATCTATCAGCCTGTTTACTTCTGTTACATTTAAATAAGCTTGTTAAATTCTGTCTAAAGTTCATCTCAAAATACAGGAATGCCCAGAAGCATGTCAATTGATGTATCTAATTTTACTACTCAGTCGCTTTTTAAATTCAAGTAATCTAAATATATTTTTGTGGGGTGTGTTTGTTCATTTTTTTGTACTCTAGTTCAGGAGGTTTTGCCGCCGTACGCAATGCCTATGGCCTGATGCCGATCCTGATTTGAGGAAAGCTTTGCACAGCCGAATGGATTTGGAAGTACAGATATGTCTTCAGCACTTGCATCAAGTTCCGAAAAAGGATGTTGTTGGCTAAAGAGCTGGCTATTTTGACAAGCTTTAGATGAACTGACAAAGTCTAATAGTCATTACACACACACACACATATGTACATACACACTATATTATGAAAAATAAACGATGCAGCAAGAAAGAGTCGCTCGATTGGAATGAAATTTCGTATGCAAAGACATTTGGATTAAAAATTATATAATGAGTTAATTATATAATTTTTAAGCAGAAACTACAACATATTAAGTCACAAAATTGAATATACACCCGCATAACTTTTAAATGAAAATACTGAATATTTATATAAAATTAATAATATCTAAGTGATAAAATACATTTCAAAAAATGTTCTAGACGTGGAAACAAGTGTGTGTGTGTGAAACCCATTTAATAAAATAAATATATAATTTTTAAGGAGAAACTATAACATATTAAGTCACAAAATTGAATAAACACCCGGCATAACTTTTAAATGAAAAAAAAAAAAAAACAAAAAAAAAAAAAAACTAATATTTCGTTGCACATCCTTTCGAATTAATAACGGCTTCCAGACGGCGTGGCATCGATTTAATAAGATTTAGGGTTGGTAAACTTGTGATTTTATCTCATTCTTCCGTTAAATCAGTCTTTAAATTATCTTTACTCGTGATATGGTGCTTTTGAACAGATTTTTTCAACTGTGACCATCATTTTTAATGGAGTTGAGATCAGATAATTGTGGAGCAGTGTTCACCTGCGTTCTACAGTTGTACAACAGCCACAATTAAACAATTTTAGCTGTATGATTAGGACCATTATCGGTCAAAAATAAAACTTGATCCTAAACCCAACTTTTCAGCACTTTGCTTTAAATTATTTTTCAGAATGTTTAAGTATTGAATTTTGTCCATGATCCCATCAATAAACACTTAACTTCAGTCACCATTGGCTGATGTACAGCCCCATACGAGTACAGAGCCACCCCCCTACTTGATAGTAGGGCAAGTGTTTTTAGGAAGCAACTCACTGTTTAGGCTTCCGCCAAACGTAGTAGCGCCCATCACTTTTGAAAACATAGCATTTGCTCTCATCAATGAGTATAACTTGATTCCAGAAGTCTGGAGACCTTGAAATATAATTTTCAACAAATGAAAGACTTTTCTCCTGGTTTCGCTGAGAAATGAAATGCTTTCTTCTGGCCACACGACCCTTAAAGCCTTTCCTGAATAATCTTATTTCTACAGAAATGAGTTAATCATATCGTAGAAGAAGTGGTTGCAGCAATTTTTGAAGCACTTACCTTTGGAGTTTCGGTCACTTTTCGAAGACCCTCCTACTTGTTTTGTCATCTAGCATCTCCTTTCGTCCTCTTCCGGGAATATTTTTAACGTGTTCCAGCTCTTTTTATTTTTTGATGATTTTTGAACACATCCGTTACTTCGCCGAATAACTTTTGCATTTTTTCCAAGAGATTTACCTTCTTCAGCCATTTTAACTACAAGCTCTCTAACTTGAGCTGCAGTTTCCATTTTGGAATTTATTTTGAAGATAACAAATTAATATTTCTATAAGGAACTTATACATTAGGATCTAAATCCAATGTCTGCATGAAACGCAAAATTGTTAGTAAAATAGTGGTAGCTAATATATCAGGTTGTGGTCACTTTCTGCAAAGTGTATACTTAATTTTGTGACATCGATCCATGTCATTTAGTCAGAGAATGCAAATAATTTTATAATAATATTAACTTCACGTTTATTTTTTGGATAAATATCTTATTTAAGAAGTGATTTTTCATTTGCTATTAAAAAAACCTTCACATAAAACTTTTTACCCCATGTGTTTGTATTTTCAAAGTAAAGAAAGAAAGATGTATACTCAATTCTGGGAACCACTGTATGTTGAATACAAGAATGCTTCGAGATTTTTTGCAGATTGTGAAAAACTTTGGCATTTTCTTAATCCGAGGAAAAATGCGCTTAAAAAATGGAGCCTTTGTTGCTTCCCGTCAATCAATCCATTTCAGTTGTTACTCCGCGTAGTTCGATTTATTTTTTATTTTATTCACGCGAAAACAATTTTAAACCGAGGGTCCATTTAAAAACATGACAGTGGGCGGTGTTATGCCGAACCCTTGTAGTAGAAAACAGTACATTTGATTATACTTTTCGTTTCTGTTCGAATAAATTCATTCTTTCTGGAGAGAAATCTGTACTTTGTCCTACATAATAATGATTATATTTAATCTTACCTTTCAAAGTAAAAAAAAGCATATTTATGAAATATTTCAAATTATTATGAATGCAGCATGAGAGATAGATGAATATAATGTTATCACCACACGAATTTATTTTCATAACGGAACATTTTTCAGTCTTTTGGACCGAGACATAAGAGGGAGAATGTCTAATTGAATTGTGGAATGAATAATTTAATTTTTTGTGTCAAGTATTAATGAATTCTTGATACGCTTTTTTGAAAATTTGTCGATTGAGGATTGTTTATTCACGTCTCGCTTAGAAGCGACACGAGATCTACTGGCGATGACCTCATCCATTTGAATCGCGGTGAAGTGACGTGGACGACACCTGAACCAGCACCTCTTTCTTCAAACTTCCCCACAGTGACCACGGGAGGACTTGGAGCCTCGACAGATTTAACGTGCATCAGTCCCGCTAAAGAGCGAGTAAGTACTTGAATCTGCGTTATGATGAGAGCGGCTGCGGGTCCGCGACCGTGACCCCCTGGCATCCTCCTTTGACATCAAACGTTTTAGAATTACGATGATGGTAACGGCCAAAATGACGAGGTACCTATTAAAAATATTAATTTACCCTCTCCACATTATTAAAATAAATATCCGAATTTAATAAGTTTTCATAATTAAGAGTTATCTATCTAAAATTAGGATCAAGGCAACAAAAGCCTGGGTATTCGACAAAGTGAGGAACTGCCGAAACAAACTTGGAGATGAAAGCTCGCATTGCCATTGGACGCTGTGGCCGTAAGCTAAGGAACGTACATAGCAATGGATGGAGAAGCAAGAAGGAGGCGGGACTTCAGTTTGAAGACGAAATCGACTTCGAGAACACTGACATCTATGGGGAGTAGAGAGGTTTTAGAGCTATTTTAGAGAAAATACGAAAAAGATAGCGCTTCTTGAAACACAGTTTGAAAAGAGCGAATTTTTATGTCAGATATTATTCGAAAAATGTCGTTTTTATTCTTGTAATATAAAATCGTTTTTGTGATAATTAAAATAGAGCCTTATAGTAAGAGATAAGTGTAGAACAAAGTTTCTAGAGAATTTAGTTAGGTGTAGAACAAAGTTACATCTTGTTTGGCCAGATATGACTTTTTCTTCATTAAAAAATCCCCCGTAACTCACCACTAACTCAGATGTTTTTACTTGAAAGAAGCTCATAATTGCGAGATCCCTCGTGCCGTGGTAATGAAATGAATCAATCAATTGAAAAATTTGATCCCTTTAGGCATCAAAAAATATTTACCGGCATTATGAGGCCGAGATACTCGTAGGGATCTTTTAAACATCTCAAATTAGTAAACACCGATGACGCACCCAGCGATCCTTTTCGTCCTTCTTCTTTTCAACCAATATTTATCTTTCCTTCCTAACGTCTAGATCTCAAATACATATTGTTTTGCGCCTTATAGCTAGATTTTTCTCTTGCGCCTGAAACCTCAACTTTCTCTCACTCAACTTAAAATTACGATTTCAGAATTGCTAAATCAAATCAAACGACACTTACTGTACTTCCATTAATAATTTTGTTTCATATCGAAATACAGAACGTTTACAAACTAATATCCTAAATTTAAAGAGTCACGATTATAAAACTAAAGAAAAGTTACAACCTTTTCGGACAAATTAAAAGAAAAAAAATTTAAAGTTTATAAAATTATACAAGTTCAGTATGACCACACTCCCAGAAAACGTGAACGATATCCAGTGGTAAGTAGAATTCCTTCTACATTTTTCAGCGTGTTCGACGAAAAACTTTTAAGCGCTCGCGATATCAGTTCGTCAATGTTTGCTAGCAGTAGCCGAAAAAGCATGCTACCTTTTGATTGGTCCCAAAGAAAAGAGGAATGATATCATGGGGAAGGGGTCATTGATTAAAAGTAAGATCGTCAAATGCTCTGAGACCCATCCACCGTAGCGTACAACTGGATATCTTTTATATTTAGGGGTCTCATTGAATATAGTTTTATAAATTTCAAAAAGTTATTTTTAATTGAACTTGTTCAAAGAAGTTGTAACTTCTTTAGTTTCGTAATGGTAGCTCTTCAAAGTTATGGTTTACTTTCGTGAACACGCTGTATTTTATCTATCCTCGAAAAAACATTGACCTATGGCATTTGGGAGAAATTTCCGATGTTTTGAGACGTTGGGGACGCGTCATGACTTCAGGTCATGAAGGAGGGTGAAAGAAAAAAGATCTCTGTGTTTTATCTATTTATTGCCTTTTTCTTCTTCTTCTTCTTTTTTTTTTTTTTTTATAAAATTTGTTATTTTTTGTTCGAGTTCAAAGGAGGTGAAAGTGAGGCACAACAGGTTATTCTCGTTTGTTCCCACCACCAAAACAGCGAAATGCTCTGAAAAGTTGAAGGTCGACAATTCCGAGTTCAGTATTCTTTGGGCTCTCGGATGAAAAACACTGACATTTTTAAAACTACTTACGTAATCTTCGCAACGAACATAAATTTTTTTCCCGTGATTTTACATTTGTTGGGGAAAGGGGAATAAAAAAAAAATAAAATAACTCATAGCGAGATGAGTAGTGATAATAAATTTACTGAAATTTTCTATTACTCGGTAATTCCATAAAATGTTCAAGAAAACCGGTATACCGACAAAATACCGGAAATTGTATGAAGCGTGATTGTAATATAAATTTTTTTAATAAGATATTTTATTTGATTCTTGTGAGCATGTAACAAAATTATATTCTGAATATAAATAATGTGCATTTAACAACTTTTTATAATAAATTATTAGTAATATTTACACATGAACAACTCTTTACGTTGAAAAAACAATTAAAAATTTATGATTAAACATACGTGTTTTATTTGTTAATTTGTTTTAAAATTAAAATGAATTTCATTCGTTTAATTATTTCTATAAAATGCAGACTATATTATATTAAAAAAAAGGCAGACGATATTTGTTAAAAATGAATAACATTCATTTCTTAAATGTTTTTCATCGTAGAATGGCAACAAAAAGATTGTGTTGTGGAATATTTTTATTGGAGTTAGTTTTTTAACAGTTGAAAAAGGTAAAGAAGAGTTTAGAAGTCTTAGTAACCAACACCATCACGCGTAAGAAACATAACTTACCGATATTTTGGCCTCCTAAATGTGATCTAATTTTTATGTAAAATAATCCCATCACGGAAAAAGATCTTTCACTTTCGACACTTGTCATAATAATTATTAGATAATTCCGCACTGTATTTAAATATATTTCCTCTCATGTTTTCCTGCTGAGTACTCTAATTTTGTTAAAAATAGTTTTAATATTTATTATTTTTTGTTTGCTAGAGAGAGGGGTTATTATGTGTGTGTGTTTTGATCAATCAAGCTATGTTTTCCTAAGAAACTGATGTCGTTATCTGGTGGTGATGGCCGTAATATTACGGCGGGAATATTTGGGTGACATTAACCAAATGTTGTCTGTGCAAACCAGTGGTTTCCTCTCATTCAACGTTCTGAAGGAAAACGCGTCATCTGGAATTGAACGAAATACAGGTACAAACAATGTCGAATGACCGGCAACAATTTGTGAATAAAATTCGCCGGTATTGCAATCTAGTAGAAAGAGAAGAGGATCGTGGGCTGAAGGAACGTTCGCTTGTTTATCTAAACCCATGTTCTGCATCCCGCTACAGCTTACGCACGTTCCATTTAAGGGCTGAGACACACAAAAATAAATTAGAAATTCTATAAAATAACATTATAAGAATAATTAATTTTGCTCATTGGCTCATGAGGAATGATGGCTACAGAACAGCGACAAAAAGTCCTACCATAAAAAGATTTATCCAAAACATTATCCAAAAATGTTTTCAATAACCTAGATACTGTTCAAAATTAATTCCTCTAGGAAACAGAAAGTGTTACTCCCCCGATATCACTAATCGCAGCTTTCGTTGACCTCGCGAACTTCTTATTTTTTAATAAAAGTCCTTCCCGGCTGTTTTTTTCATCACACCCCCTCCATTACCTCTGTGGCTAGAAGTCGGATGGATTTCCCGTCCAAACTTCTGTTGCAGAAAACAAGAATTTTTTCTGAGTCATGTTTTTATCCTTGCAGCCGGTAAGGACCCGAGCTCTAATTCTTAGCTGAGCCCATATTCCCCCATGACACTCCCATACTCTGAAACTAGCTGCTGCCTTTTGATTGGACGACCAGGTTTAACCTGATCTCCTTCACCACTCTGATCAGTGTAAATATAATTTTTTCTGAATTTTTTTTTCTAGATAGAAACTCTTTTAGAAATATCCAGACTATATTTAAGTGGCAGCGGTAGCCTAGTGGTTATGGTTTCGGATTCGTGACCGGCGGTTTTCGTTCAGTCGCGGGTTCGATCCTTGGCTGCTAAAGACTTGCCACGCAGCCGGGGCTGATGCACGTTAAATCTGTCGGGGCCCAAAGTCTTCCCGTTGGCGTGGTGTGGAAATTAGGAGAGGGGGGCATCTCGGATGTGATCCTCGTCACTTGACCGAGGTCCAAAATTACAAGGTCCGTCGCCAATAGCCCTCGTGTTGCTTCTAGTGCGACGTTAATAAAAACTAAACTAAACTAAAACTATATTTAAATCTTATTTAACGATGATTTTCGCTCCTTCATTGAAAACATTTTTGCACTAAAAACCTCCTATCGCATTGGGTACTCAGAAGAAAAACTCAAATATCTATTCTTACTGGAGATAAATGCCTATAAGCGCTGCAATGTGTGCATCAGCATAGAAGGAACGCAGGCTTTGATTGTATCTTTGTCATTTTGTATCTTTTGAAATTTTTTTCATAAGGTACGAAACACATTTCTTCAAAATATACCTTTTCATAAAATACAACCGACTCAAAAATTAAAGTTTTTGATTTAAAGAGAATCAAGGTAGTAAAAAAAAAAAAAAAATCAGAATTTGTTTGTGTTGTCATTATGGATTCCGAAAAATATCGTATGAAATTTCTATCTCGTATAGAATTTCTTGTTTCAGTTAGTAATATAAGCAGTTGGGTATTTGCGGGAAATCCCATCCGATCATGAAATAAGGCGTAATTTCCCCTTCGAACACGAAAGTTGCATCGATTCCAGCCCAGTTGACACCCATCATTTGGGCGATTTATTAAATTGCTTTAACCACTTTGAAATCCTTAAACTTTTAATCGGCATCTTTTAAAAATTTTTGCAATGACATTTTGAAAACCGTTATTTGATATCGTCACACAATATTTTTTACACACACATAACATTTTGAACGAATACTATTTAATTATTTATATTGAAATCAATATTAACTCGTTAAAATCTGCATCATCTGAGTTGATTTTAGAGAATCATTCCTCTAATACATAATGAAACGTATTTCCAAAAAAATTCCGAATAATTCGTGATCTTTTTGGAATCTACGATTTCCATTACTTATTACTTTACTCACGTTTATATGACATTGCGCACAAAAAAAATCGTTGCAATTTTTTTATTACCAGAAATTATCGTATAATTGTGGAGGCGATTCCCCTATCGAAAATAATGCTTAGTACTTACGTAAAATCTCATCAACCACTAAAGATCCGTCGTGTTGTGCTTCACATAAAACGCCGGTGCTCAATGTTTTCACTTTGGGAGGGTGTGGAAATGTGGAGAACTCAGGTGTTGTTTCTTAACGGCGGCTCCAAAGTAGGAAGTCCACCGCCAGTAGTCCTCGAATTGCTTCTACAAGAGACTGTACCCAAGTAAACAAATGGTGAATTACTTTGGTGAAAAACTCCATCGATCCCGAAAGTTGGCCAAAATTTTCGTTTGCCACAAAAGTCGGTACAATTCCAGTCGAATGGAAGCTCTTAAATTCTGAGCCAAAATCTCTATTCATGGAATAAATGAATAAACCACCTTCATTGCGACGAATTCATCTCTCTATGAATCTAATCGATACTTTTTAGAGTACTTTCCCCTTTTATATATACTTGCATCAGTCTCCCGATTCGCCAAATTATAACGTTGGCTCACTTTGAATTCATTTCGCTGCTCTCAGATCGTTTCGACTAAGATATCAGGAAAAAACGGGTTTGATTTTCCCTTTTTATAGGGAAATTGGTGACGTTTTTCCGGTCGACGGGGCTTTCCACACATACCGAAAAGGGTGTAGACATACTTACTAGAAATCAATCGAATAAATGGCTATATTCACAAACGAACATTAGGCCGTTTGTTTTCTGCGATAAATCCGGCATTTTTTTTCTCATAACGTCATCTGCAAAAGCTTCACATTATCTCTCAGTTGTAGGTCACGTCCAGGAATCTTCATTCCAGTTCTGCACATGGTCAGCAACCTTTTAGGAACACGAAGATCAGCGAGGTATTGTGGTGAAATAATCAAAATATACCAGCCTACCTTGAAAATAGGCTTAGAGGTATTATTTAAAACCTGAATAAAGGCTTTTGTAGGAAGCATTGTTATTGTTTTGTTCCTTGTTGTACCGTTTAGTTATTTTGGGTATCATAAAGACAATATTCATAAAATCAAATACATGGTTCTTATTTAATTTGTTTAATAGATTTCCTTTTTATTTTAACGTAAGAAACCTGCTTTCTCCATTTCGAAATTTTATTGTTCAGTATATTACACCTGTAGCATACGAGAGGTACATTTTATTGCATTAGTGATTTCTTTCTAAGCTTTAGCGACTTTTATTTAAAGTTAGTTGAGAATTTTAACATGCTCTTTGCTTAATTCATTTATTAGCAAAATATAAAACGAATACCTACTAATATTTTTGTACGAAATATTTCTGATTCACTTGAATTTTTCTCGTTGTTGCTTCAGGATGTATGAATTGATCTAATTAATCAGAATTTTTGAAAATTCTGACAGCCATATCTGAGTTGAGAACTTTGTAATCTGTTTGATGATCTTATGTAAAAAAATTCTGTTCATTTAAATGAAAACATGCATTTAATTGAATGTTCGATATGATAGGTTTCAAAATAATTTTCTTTCGAAGGAGTGACATGGCAAAGTCTAAATTTGAAGTTTTTACTGATCTTTTGCTGTTTATCAGGGGCAAGGATTCTGTTACCAAAACCATAAGTGGCTATTTTCATTCATTGATTAGCTTTTAACGTTGCATTAGAATTATCACGAGTGCTGGTGGCAACAGATCTAGTTGTTTTGAACCATGGTCAAGCGATTGGGATCTGAGCTGGTTCACCACTCTCCAAATCCATGCCTTGAAGAGAGGATTTTGAGCTCTGACAACATGCATCAGCTCCGCTACATTCGGTATTTGGAAGGACGAGATGCGAACCCGTGACGAATCCATTTTTCTACAAACTCGGCTACTCCATTTGCAAGTAATCATTTGTTGAAGGTCGTATGCAATAAACATTCTCTTTCATGCATTTCCATAAATTGAAGTAGCAAGGTTCATCAGGTTAAAATGAGGCGATTCAATACTAATCCATTTCCTTTTTTTTAGGAATTTAATCCACTTCCTCTCATGTCAAAAGGTTCCTGCAAACACATCGAAGAGCGGTCACGAGCCTCTCGGTCGGTGTTTCTTCTGTCATGGGTGTTTCTAAAGACCCGGCGGAACTTATTCAATCTGTCCGGGCTCACTTTCTGACGTGGAAAGGAAGATTTCCTTCTCGTCACTTCACCGAGGTTTCAAAGTGCCTGTTACTAATTGTCACGCTTCTAAGTGCGATGTTAATAGAGAACAATCCACCAATAAATCAAAAGCCTTTTACTTCATTCAAAGTACTAAAATATCGGAATTACGTAATCCTACGTTCGTTATGTAATTAAACTTTAATGCTGTAGTCAGAGACTTCTTGCAATACATATCAAAATGCTAGTTTCGATTACATCACTCCCTCTATAATCCGGCACTTCCGCTCAGTAATGCGGCATTTTTGCGACGGCTGCACGTCTTCTGTTTCGATGGAATAACGTGAACCATTATGAGAAAACATTTTCTGGGGTCTTAATTATTTCGTGTGTAATGTGTTACGTCAGCCCTTCGTTACCCAACCCTATCTCAATCAGCCAGGAACTCCCATTGAAGACACGCAAGAAGAAAACAGAATGATTCACATATTATCACTGTAGAATATCTGACGTCGCTCTCTGGACCTAACTCACAATTTTAATTTATGATTTAAATAAGAAATCTATCGTACCTGTCCACTCGTTCTTAACTCCACACTACAATAGTAGCGTAATATTTTGAATAGAACTCTCTTCAATCCACCAAACTAATAGAAGAATTTTAATCAGAATAAAAAAAAAAATCCCAGACAACAAGTCGTTATTCTCCCTCTCCGTTTATTTTCCATTAATTCTATTTCCTTCAATATATTTTTATATTTAAATCACTTCACTTCTATTTTTATTTAATTTTACTTATCACGTTTCATTCTGGTTGTGAAGAAATTGCAATTTTGTGCAATTCACAAACACAGTCCAATGTCGCAACTGTATTACATTTTATGCAATAATATATAACTATATACATATATATCATACTTTTTATGCAAAACTTTTGCTACTTCAATGGGTTACTCTTAGTGATTTTCATGTCGTGCGGTGTTTTTTAGTAACCGGTCTGTACTCTGGTCCGATATCTGCCAGACTACCGAGAGAGTCTCTCCTATTCGAATTTGCAGGAATTTGACGTTTCTATTGGGTCTAAGAACTTTATAATAATATAAACCTAGTACACGTGCACCAATTCACTTCAATTATCTTTAAGCATCACATAGGCTTATTGATATCTCATGAAAAAAATATTTTCATCTCGTGTTAATATTAGCTGATTTAGATGCCTTAATGTTACTTTTCTCCCTTTTAAAATGTTTATTCTTCTCGTGAATAATCGAATGAATATTATGTATTGCACGAACTAAATTTTTGCGTTAACACAAAATTGAGAGTAAAAAGGTAATTTAAAACTACTCTTATTAAAGTACGAATATTTACAGGCGGCTCAAAAGTGTTAGCATACTCATACATTATTAAGAGCTATTTGTTCTAATAGTGAATATATTTTACAGGCGGCTCAAAAGTGTTAGCATACTCATACATTATTAAGAGCTATTTGTTCTAATAGTGAACTGAACTCATTCCGAACTTTTCCATGGGGCGGTTTCATCTTGACGGAACCGCGTCAAACGCATGACGTATGGAAGCAAACAGTTTTCATGTGTGACTGAGTTCCGCCCCGCCCCCTCGAATAACATGTCAAATTTGACACTTTCTGAAACATAATAGATCGGAAGCGTCAGTCGTGAATGAAATTCTTTAACAGGGCAGCTTCAGCGGGCGAGTTTCGCTCTGATCTCTCGGCGCCTGAAATCTTTGAAATCAGTCGTTCCTTGTTTCTTTCGCGCGTAAACTCTTCGAAAATGTAATTTTGAATGTAATTTCGAAATTCACTTTAGTGGCAAAAAGGTTGTAAAATTATAGAATGAGAATTATTTCTCTTCCATACACACAACACATTATGATTAATTCTGAGATTATTCAAACATTAAATTTAATTTTTTATGTTGATGACTATATTATTTATTCAGAGATGATAGAAATTCCACACACACAAAATAATAGAGCACGGTGACCATTTATATAGAAGGATTTTCTCGTTCTTTTTAACAGATAAACCAGTAAAGAAGCTATTATATGATTCACGGGAAATTGCTTGATAAAACCAATCATTTTCTTCTCTTGTAGCAAAAATTATGGATTAATCTTTTTTCTCTTGAAACTGTACAAATATTTACACATTTTTATGATGATGAATTTCAAAACTTGTATCTTCAAAAAATAAGTACATATGAAATCTATATTTTACATTCTGTATTTCATATACTTCTCTGTATTACTCTCTTTTACTATCTGTAGATTCATTACAAAAATTCAATCGTGGGTGTGTTCAAATCAAAAATTCTGTCTGTCGAATGAGGAGGACAAAGGCAAATGAAGCTTTATTCACAGTATCCAAGAAATGACGAAGCACAAGTAGTAGCTCTAGTACAGAATCAGCATCACAAACAGATGCAAAACAGCACTTGTGATAACAGTAAGACCCCTTTCAATAACGTTCAGCTCGTTAGCTTACTACTTCTCACCGTGGGAAGATCTCCAGGCAGCACTCTGCACCTTCGAAGACAAACTCCGACAGCTTCTGGCAGTCGCGGGGTTCTTCCCGACACATTTGCTAAGATTTCGTATCGCTTCGTATTTATAGTTGTTCTTGCCCAATGTGACGACACAGAGAAAATTCAGGAAAAGTCTACAACTTTTTGAGATATAGACACAATTTCAGCATTTTAGGGAATCTTCATTTTGTCATCCAATTCACCAGAATAGTCGCCAATGTCGGAGGAAGATGGGGTGGGGAAGGGAGGGGGAGTTGTTGCTTAAGTTTACTATGATATACGACCAATATTTGTAAATGTTTCTATTCATTTATAATAGCAACGTCGCCGGAAAGCGTCATAGCAGGTTCATAACAATATATCAAGGAAAAAAAAATGTGAGATAACATATTTATTTTAAAATGCTAAAGAAAATATGTAAATAGTGATTTGTTTATAGTGAACAGTAATTAAATCACAGATATAGACATATTGAGAGGATATAAAAAGAAAAGCTTAATAATTGCTCTCAACAAATCAACCCAGAATGAGATGTAAAAATTTTCTTAATGGGAATCAGCCGTTACGAATTCCTCCCCTGTATTATTTTCATCACCATTAAAATTTTTTAGCTGAAAATAGTGATAATGTTACTAAAAATCTTTTTTTTTTGCAACATTTCATAATTACTAATAGTTACGTTACTTCCTCGTATCAAAATATTTATTCATGCATCCAGATACTACATGGGAAAGTTTCAAAACCATCCAAATTTTAAAATACAAAACTACTGTCGTAGTAATTGAAATTCTGAAAAAGTACGAATATTCCCGAGTTTCTTAAAATATTCGCGACTAACGTGGAATAACTTCCTCGATGCTGTACATATTATTTTTTACTTTTGTTCTAAAAAGTTGGATTCACTTAAGATTTTATAAAACCGTCGAACGAGTTCAGTTGATTCGCACAGCATAAGATAACACGTTTTCAGAATCTTAATTTGCTCGCAGCTGCAAAATGTTATTTAGTCAAACATGCGCCATTATCCTTAAAAACGAAAATATTTTGCTTGATTTTTGGAAGAAATGTTTACTTCTCCAATGGGACGCTATTTATTTTATACGCTGGTATCCAATGCAGATCAATTTCGATAGACTAATTTGTAGTCTAATATTCCAGAATATGAAAAGATAAGTAGTTAAGTATTAACGTCAAAGTCTGTAAGCAATTTAAGTTTAGCCGGTAGTAAAAAATGGGTTGTAAAAAGATTCATACAATATTATTTCTTTCGTATATTTTATATTAAATATTTTGTTGTACGAAAAAATAATCTGATGATATACAGGGTAAATTGTTATTTAAAAATGAAACAAGACATCTAAATCTCTTCCCGTTTTTTGGTTAGTGGTTGTGCAGCCCTTCGGTGGGCGTTGAGGACCAAATGCCGACTTCCTGGGCAACACTCGCATAAACGTGCTGAAAGCATTGATGGATATTAAAAATCATTGAACGCATGTTTCAAGAAACTGTTCTAAATGTCTCTTAGGTAGACCGTTATAAAACAAAGGCATTGGTTACATTGTTCATTCCTTCCCTATACCTTTTTTGACAAGTTGCGCCCCATGGAGCACTTCAGTGTGTGTGCATATATGCACGATCTTAAAGCCCGCATTTAAGGCTCCCGTCTACCGGCCATTTTGATTTCGTGGACGTAATGTTAATCCTATGCAATTTCGACTTGAATTCTCACATCTTTACTTTTCGATCCATTGGAATATATTAAATGTGTATCCGGATGAGAAAAAAAAAAATAATGAATGTTCTTCTGCAGAATTACTTTTTTTTCTCCGATTTTAAAAATAACTTTACCCTTATTTTGATGAATCGTTTGTGATTTTTTTTTTCCGATCTTCAAGAATTATTTTAAAATATTTTTAAAATCGGAGGAAAAAAGTAATTCCACAGAAGCCTTCATTATTTTTTGCACTTTCAGAGACACTTCATAGCATTCAAATAGATCAAACAGTGAAGGTTTGAGAGGAAAAAGTAGAAATTCCATAGGATTCACAATACGTTCAAGAAATCAAAATGGCCGGTAGATGGGAGCCTTAAGAATTTGAACAAGTCACGAGAAGATTTCCACGATAAACCACCAGGGATTTACGTGCAGGCTGTTAGTCCTATCCAATTTCCTACAATTCGTCTCAAAACTAGAGTATGGCTTTCAGTTGCATGGAGTAAAAAGCATTCGAAAGAGGGAAAGAAAAAGGAATGTATCTCATTTATTATTTTTTTCTGACTTCCATAAACATTTTAAAATACTTATTAAATATCTGGAAACTCTCAACTATATTACTGATTTCATGAACAGGAGTCGGCGTGTTCTTTTCCTGAAAAGGAGGCAGAGGGTAAATTTTTTTTTCCGAAAATAGCGTGGTAAGCGAAAAAGGTTGGGACATTTTACTCCGTGGCCTTAGCTAGGGATGCTCAATGGTGGCGATTTTCATGCTATTGTGAGTGCTCGAGTAGACCGGGAAAGTTTGTGTACCGTTGTTTCCTGCTGGATGTGATGGCTTATGGAAGGTAAGTTGTGTGTGTGCTAAACTGGTTAACCTATATATAAACTGAAAATAATATTCTATTTTTCGTTTGAATTTATATGATAAATTGCAAAGCTTGATCGAAATTTTAATAACTTATTATTATAGTTCTTGTTACTCATAAAATGCTTTTCTGGGTCTTTTGGTTAGGGGGTTCATCGGCTATTGATCATGTTCGAGAGTTTGCATATTTATATTATCTAAGTCCGATAAGTTATCGAAGAAATTTAAGGAGGTGTTTTGGATATGTTTTCTACAGGTTGTAGTTTTTAGAACTGCTCCGAGTTGGGTATTTCTTATGAACTGCCGTGATTGCGATATCATACGGATAGTAGAGCTTTGAGCATTTTAGAGTATCCGAATGTTTGATTTGGAGGCCCCCCCGCATTTATATAATGAGCATCAGACCTGCGCTGCAAGGTGGGTCTTTCGTGGTATCAAGGCACGAACCCGCGCCTCGACGGAAACAACGCCGAATGCGGACCATGGCCACTAGGCTACAACGGTCATCCTTATTGGATAACAAATACAGCGCCAACCAACACTGACCGTTACTGATTTGACTGACCCAATGCAGCTGACACTCACAAAAGGACGTACGGCACTTGTACAATTCCATCCATTCACGCTTGTATTCAAAATCGAGGCATCTACAACGGTTCTTAATGTAGCGCCATTTCATACTGGAGATGGCTCTTCTCGCGCTTTCTTGAACCCGTTACCTCGAAACGTTAATTGTGGTAGCCTAGTGGTAAGGGTCGTGGTTTTCGTCGATTCATGGGTTCGAGCTTTGGTGCCATTCAAGTCCCACCGTGTAGCCGAATGGTTGAACGTTAAATTTGGTCGAGGCTCAAAGTCCTCCTGTTGACGTGGAGTGGAAGTTAGGAGAGGGGAGGGGTGCCATCTCGGATGTGATCCTCGTAATTTGACTGATGTTCAAAATTACGTGATCCGTCGCCAATAGCCCTCGTGTTGCTGCTCAGTGCGACGTTAATAAAGCAAAGTTTCAAATTTAAAATGTTTCGTATCTTAAATATCTTTCTCCTGCGCAGGAAACTTTTTTTTTTTTGCAAGTTTCGTAATTTTTTTTTATCTTGTTGAAGTCTAAATTTGTTTATTCGTTTTTTTGTAAGTTTGTTTGTAACAATAAATTTCCGTAAAAGTACATTTCTCGTCCATGCAAGCCCACTTCATCCAAACTTTTCATTTAAATATCTTGTTAACATTTACGTAAAAGAGAGTGACTGAGAAAAATCGTAAAGCATTTCCGTTAATACGTGTTTAACACCAGTAAGTGCGGAGTTGCTTCGGAATTAAAACCGGACGTCGGTGTTTCGCGTTCATATCTCGGTATACCTTTTATTAATTCGTTTGCACTCATCACCGAGGAGTGAAATCTGCGGTCGTTTGTCGAAACCCGCTGTTTTCTCGAAAGCGACCTCCGGGCGTGACATACTTCGTTCCGTGACCTTGGAGACGCAATCGTAATTCCTCTGGACTGTGCGGCTCCGTTGCTATGGTAATCGCGAGACTAATTATTATGAATTCGGGACAATATATAATTTCCTCGAATTAACATGATTCACTTCTAGTTATAACCGCAAAAAATCTATATAAAGATTGGAATTTTTTTTGTTGGATTTGTGTACATTTTGTTTCGCTTTATATGGGAGATGTATTCTTTTTATTCAAAAGAATAGTTATGCTTTTTTTTTTTGGTGAAAAAATACAAAAAGAGTGATATTGTTGTCAGAGGGAGTTATTTCGGTGGTAAAATCAACGAATTAATAGTTGGATAGTCGTGGGTCCGGCATTTGAATTCACCTTATATCTTCGTTGTCATCGTCAAATATTTGTCGGATTAATAATGACTCTTTTGTTTTTTTAAACTTTTTTTAGTACAATGTCCTGATGTTTTTAGTTGAGATTTTTTTCTTTGGCGTGTTCGTCGTGATTAATATTCCTTTGCTTTTCGTTTGTTTTTTTTCCTTCAAATATATTTAAGTGCTTCAGAAATGCTTCTTTCAATTCTTTATGAATTCATTATAAATTTCAATTCAATTCTTTCTGATGGAGTGTTGTGTGTGAGAACCATCTCTCTCTCCCCCATACGCAATATTAGCTAGGGCACGCTGAAAAGCTTAATGAATACTGAAAATCTTATTTCAACGAATGGTTCTAAATGTATTTAAACAAGACCAGTCCATATTTATTCAGATTAGTATTATACATTTGTTACCAATACCTTTTGACTAGCGTATGAACGAGTTGCAGCATGCGCGGTGCACCACATCGAACACTGCGGTGTGAATGTTCTGGTTCGATTGCGAAGCTCGTATTTAAGAGTTTGGACGATTCAAGTTCCTACTGACGCGCTACGAAAAATTAACCAGAACTCTGTTAACAAATTTCCTACTCTTCTTCTCAAAGGCTAGAGAATTGCTTTCAATTGCAAGGAATAAAATGCATTCGAAAGAGTGAAAAAAAGGAATGGATTTGCATGAATATTCTTTCTTTTTTTTTTTGACTTTTGGAAGTATTTTAAAATGTTTATTAAATATATCTGAAAACTCACTACTACGTTACATATTAATTTCAAGAACCGGAGCTTGTGTGTATTTTTTCCTAAAAAGGGTTTGGTTTTATTAACGTCGCACTAGAAGGAAAACGAGCGCTATTGACGACGGACCTCGTAATTTTGAACCTCGGTCAAGTGACAACCTGATAAGGGAGTGGGTAGTAATTTTTTTTTCCGAGTAGTAACCTATATATATATATATATATATATATAATATAATATAAAGCTTCATTGTATAACCGTCCTCTTCCGAATGTAAGCATATGAGATTTGTTATGTTTTTCATCTGTTTGGTCGGGAGTGGTGCACTTGGATAATCCCAAACTCTTGTTGAGTGAACTCGGGCCCTTTTAGACGAAACGATCAAACAAGTTCGATTTGGGGGGGGGGGTGACTCGTCGATTTCATACGCGTGACATGAACACTTTTGCTACGAAAAATGGGCTTAGAGACAGGAAGAACTTGTGCTCAGTTGTCGTCTTCGTCACTCGAGCATATGTAAAAGTGACATTCAAGAAGCTTCGTTGCTTGGCTTCAGGATGATGCTTGTTAAACAAAAGTCGATGATCTTATCAATTATTGAAAAATTAAAAATAAGTCTAAATCCCTATAAAGAAATGAGGAAAAATGAGACAATTTCATGAAAAGTCCCTTTTACAATAAAGGCAATGAAAGTCATATTTCAACATAGAGATATTTGTATATTTATATGTATTGTTTGTGTGTAGAAAAAATCCCATTTATATGCATGTAATGATCTCACATTCAATTAATTTAATTTCCTAATTTTTCCCATTCTCTAAATCAAAAGTAGAGTTCATTTCTAGTTTCTGATCCAATTCCAAAGCATCCTTTAATTTATGCGATCACGCGCGCATAAAATCTGTTAAATCAACGTTGCCGTAATCATAAACCTATCAGAAGTAACTCCTACCTGATTGATAGACGTCTTGGAAATCCCTCATTATCCCTTCTTTTTATACCACGGGATCTAGAAATATCCCTAGAAATCCCTAGCGGAGGGTGGCTCTAGAAATATGAATTTGCATACACGGTAAACATTCGCGCTCTTCTGCTCTCTTCCGATGCAATAGAGACCCTTGTCTTCTCCTTCAAAATATGTATACTTACTGCCTCTCTCTCGATGAAATTAAAAATATCTTTCTTGGTAGAATAAAAGTGTTTTCCTTACAACTAAGAAGTTGAAATTCGTCTTTTATTTAAACTCATTACCTGCACAGGTAGGGTCAGTCAAAAAAGTTAGTTGCTCCGCTTAAGAAACAAAATAAGATATAAATTTCCCAACAACTTTATTTGTATCATAAAGTTCCATTCAAAATCTACTTTTCAACGTAACTACTTCCGTTATTTAAGCATTTGTCGAGGTGTGGTACAAGTTTTTCGATGCCTTCTGCAAAGAAATCCCGTCCAAAGCTCCATAACCATTCTCGGGTTGCAGCTTTCACCTCCTCACCCGAGTGGTATCGTCGCTTTGAAAGTTCTTCCTTCATGGAAACAAAAACTTGGAAGTCACAAGATGAAAGGTTTGAGCTAAAAGAAGGATGATCCCACACTTCTCACATGAATTTTTTAGAAGTCCGCACGTTTGTTTTGCAGCATGGGGTCTTGCATTGTCATGCAAGAACTCAATGGCTTCCGACAGTTTACCTGACCGTCGATTCTTAAGTGTTCGTCGCAATCGTTTTAGTGTTTCACAATAGGGAGATGCTTTAACTTTGGCACCCTTCGGCATGAACACTCTATGCATCACACCTTCTCCGTCGAAAACCAATGTCATTATCACCTTTCCCGCAGATGGAATAGTTAGATATTTTGCTCCAGTCGGAGAAGTGGAATTTTTTCACTCGAGGGAGTTGCGTTTCCTTTCAAATAGTGAATCCAAGTCATCTCCGGTTACAATTGTGTCTAAAAACGCAATTCTTTCCTTTTGGTAAAGTTGCAGAAATGCACTTTCAATACTCTTCCTTTTATGTTCCTCCGTCAATAGACAAGCACAAACTTTATAAAATCAACAGAGATCGGCAAAACATTTATGCGCCGTGAGAAATACCCAGTTCATTTGAGATTTTATCTATTGCTCTGCGTCTGATTTCAAGCGAACAGCGATTTCAGAATTTGTCGCAGTTTATGGTCTTCCCTCACACTTAGCGTCGTCAGTATGTGTACATCCGTCCTCAAACATGTTGCACCACTTCGCAATAGCTTGACGTGACTTCACCCTACACTTCATTCCATTTCAGTGCATCTTTTCGCCCACAGAAAACGAATATCTGATGCATTTCCAATTTGGACGCCACTTGCAACTGTCGAAACATGTTTGCGACTGATTATCAGAAAAACTAAAGTACCCTCGTGAAAGTCGCTACGATACAGATAAATGTCTGAAGTATTGCCACTTAGTTTCATCAAAATAGCCTTTGACTGAAAAAATTTTCGAAGTTGATCCACTAACTTTCTGACTGTCTATAGGATCAATTAATAACTTAGGGCTGAGATTTACATTTGTAAGGAGCGTATTTGCCTTCCAGAACATTTTGCATTAAATTCATTGCATTCATAATTTTATAAAAGTGCAGATATTTTACTGACATGACATTATATACATTCAGCATAATTATAATTAAAAAAAATTAAATATAATATAACTTAAATTCTAAATTATAGGATTCAAATTTCCCATACTTTTTATACATATGTTGTGCCGTACCTAAAATTTTGAATTTGTTTATTAGAAAAAAAGTTATGTTCATTGTACAGGAAATGATCTCTTTTCATCATGGGTAAAATATCAGCTCATGGATCAAGTAGAGCTTGAGGAAAATATACCAGAATACTAAGAGAACACATTTGGAAAAAATGCTAATGCCCACTTTTTTTCTAGTTTTCTAAATGGAATCTGGTATTTTTAAAATTCTATTTTTATAGCGTACTTTTTATTGAATTTCCATGCATAATACATCTGATTCAATGAAGTACTCTCTAATTTTTAACAGCCAAAAAAAAAAAATAATAATAAAAGAAAATTTTGAAGGATTTTAGCTTCACAGTTAAGGCTCCCGTCTAAAGGCCATTTTAATTTCGTAGACGTAAGGTTAATCCAAGGACATTTCGACTATCGTTCTCAAATCTTTACTATTTCAAATATTTGAAAGCAATAAAGTACATCCGAAAGAGAGAAAAAATAATAATGGCTTTGATAGAATTACTTACCCCCCCCCCTATTTTTAAAAATACTTTTACCCCTAATTTAACGATTCTCTTGGGAGTTTTCCGGTCTTTAAGAAGTATTTTAAAATATTTTTAAAAATCGGAAGAAAAAGGTTATTCCACGGAAGCCTTTATTTTTTTTTCTTCTTACGGATGCATTTTATTGCATTCAAATAGATCAAATAGTAAACATTTGAGAACGATGGCATGAATTCAATTGGATTCAAATGAAAAATTCAGTCCACGAAATCAAAATGGCCGATAGAGGGGAGTCTTAACTTCCCACATGTCGTTAAATTAGAGAAAAGCGTCATTTTTTGTTTTTTCTTTATTTATTCAAATCTGTCCTTTTTGTTATCAGAATTCTTCAGCATGGATAGTTTGTTGACATACATTTTAATATACACGCAAAGATCAAAATTATTTTGTCGTCAATCTACTCTTCACTAGCCTCGTCTAACTAAGCTTAGTTATCTATAGAGCTCAGTGAAAATCTAAAAAGGAAGCGGGAAATTTGTGCGAAGCGCATTTTAAAATCTTGTCGATTATGCAAGCGGATGCTGAAAGAATACGAATGCAACGCATCTTTCAACTTGTTGCTTTTCTTTTCCCACCTTTCAAAAAAAAAAAAAATTTCTTTCCAAAAGCCAGTGTTTTTGCGACAAAAGACATGGAAAGTTGCGAAACGGTGGGATACGTGAAAAACATTCGAAAGGGGGCATTAAAGAGAACATCCTAATTACCAGAGGTAATAAGACACCAAGGATGCCGGAATAGGTGATTAAAAAAATTGCCCTCGATACGAACTCGCCAAACTGCGCCAAGACGTTTTATGTGCCGCGAAGACGTCTGAAGTGAAGGTTTCGACCCTTGGACGGGATTCCTGCCACTCACCGACGCTTCTTTGGAAGCAGCGAGCGTTTTTGCTTCGTAGAATTTTTGTGTGGGCTTTGCGAAATCGTCTGACATAGGTGAGTTTGTGACTTTCTCCTCCCCCACGAGTGAGAAAGTTGGTATTTTTGCATACTTATAGTCTGTCGTAATTACTTCGGAATACACTAATTGATACACGAAGTTTTAGAGTCAATAGAAGTCAAACCATTACCTGAATTTAAAAATATAGACTAATTACCGAATAGTTTTTATTTGTTTGTTTGCAATCATTATTTATGTAAGTGGTTGTGGCAACTCTAAGAGAAAATATTGCTCTTAATGTGATTTATTAGAAATCAAAACTGATGTTATTTTAATTAATTCGATTTATTTGGGTGTACGATTTATATTTGGACTAGCTATAAAATTCTTTTTAATTTTTCAGTGCTCGAAAGAAGTATATTAGGCGAAATAAGCTTTAAATTAATTTACGAAATGTGTTATCTGTTTCTTTTATCATTATTCCATACTCGTATAGAGTTTGTTTTATATCCGCTTAATTTTTGAATGTCCAGTTAAATATTTAAAAGTAATCTCATCCTGGAAAAAATGTTATTTTTGACATTTAGAAGAATCATTTATGAAAACACAAAAATATAAATTCTCAGTGAAATTCATAAATAATATATTTTTCAGAAAATTAATTTTCATTTTTGTTCGACACATAGGAATAACTGTGCCTTTATGGCATACTTTAGAAAAATTACTTCTCTTATATCTCAAAATTTATTCTGAAAAAATTAATTTCCTTCCATAGATTCATGCATAAAAAAATCATATTTCTTAACAGTCTGTAGCTCAACGCCATTCGAAGCTTAAATGGTTACATTTTGTTCTGTTTTCCATGCGTTCAATATATTATACATGAATGCGTTCAATATATTATATTAAAACTTTTCTCCTTTTCGTGAATGCTGTTAGTTGTATTGTTTTTCTTGATTTAAACTATTAAATTAGCCACCCAAGGGGCTATTGTTTTAGTCGGATCACTTCTGGCGTACCAGATCATTTTTTAATTTTTTATCGTTTAATTCAGTTTTAATTATTTTTAGCTTAAATATATTCAATTTAATAATTTATCGTTTGCTTTAATTTTAATTACATTGAACTTAAACATATTCAATTTAATAATTTATCTCGTTTCCTTTCATTTTAAAATCGGAAAAATTTACTATAGTTCATTTCTCTATATTTCATCGTTTACTTTAATTCTTATATTTAATGGAGCAATTTAATAATAATTATAAGAAAAAAGCGCACCTTGGATGGCTAAATCTGTCCTTTGCAAAACTTTGCACACACTGAACTTTTTTTCCTTTTATTTTTTTTTTTCTGTTCATGAACACATAATTGAAAATAATTATTATGCTTAAAAGTGAATATTTTCCCATTATCTCAGCCAAATGGTTTTTTCGCAGTCTATTTCATGTATGAAAAATCTCACTTACGGAGTATTCGCTCGAATTAGATTGCGTTTTCTAACATCAAACACGAATATAGAACAATTGTTGAAAAATTTGATTCGACCAATCGTTGGGAAATGGGGGAGTGAATTTCGCAAGATCTAACAAGTTCTTCTTTTAGTCCCATGAATCCCCGAAGTGGCGCAAATCATTCAGTAAGCAATTCCAATTTTAACAAAAAACCAATAATTCTTCAAAAAATACAATATTCAAAAATGATTCCAAATTTAACAACAAAAGTAATGAAACCAAACGATTCAATGACGGAAAATGAAATGTTTCCAGATAATAAAATACAAAAGATGACAATAAATTATTACAGAAATTTATAATATTCGTTTCATATATTAAACTTAAAGATCTCTAATTGTGCTTGAGACCGCGTAAGTTCACAGAACTTTTCACTTCAGCTCTTTTTCTCTCTTTGTCGGCTTATTCCTAGAAACTTTATAACTATTGTTGAAAGGAATAAAGTTTGTCCTTTTGAAAATACTTTACTTTTTATTTTTTGTTCCTTATGACAAAACAGAAACAAGCTAGTCGGCGATTCTTTTTTAACGGGAAAAAAAAGTTTTTTAAAAACGAATCCTCTTCAGATTCGTCCATGTTTGTTTTTCACAACTGAATAACATAATAAGACTGTAAGGAGCAGCGTCATTGTTTAAAAAGATGATATGGGTCATGAATTTCGAATACATTTTTTTTCTAGAATCGAATCAACTCGCAATCAAAATGTGCATCCATTCATTATATCAATTACTATGCAGTGTTTCAGAAATGTTAATAAGCTTACGAATTTTACCGTAATTTAAAGAATATAAGGAATCCTCTTATATGAGGTCGTCTCTCGTATCAGGAACTTTGTGACTTTTTTTTAGCTGTATAATTTGGAGAAAAATCTTCGAAGGTATTATTCATTTTATGACAATGGAAAGAGATATTCACCCCATAGAGAAACCATTAAGAGCCTCCTCAGTCTCCTCTTATATAGAGCCGCGAACCTGGGGTTGTGAAGTTCGAAGAACTGATTTATTAATTCATCTGTAAGGCTATCCTTGAAGCCACCTACTATTTTTGAGAGAGGTAGCTCAGCGGTCATAGTAGTTTGCTCGAGGCCGGTGTTGTATCCGCCGAGTCGTGGGTCTGCCTCTCAAGACCCTCCGGGACGAGGCGCCTTAAATCTGTCTAGGACCAAAACCTTCGCGAGGAGCGGAAGTTTGTAGAGCGAGGTGCCAATTCCAGTGTCGTCCTCGTCACTTGACCGAAATGCAGAATGACGATGTCGTTCTCCAGTAGCCCTCGTGTTGCTTATAATATTTTACGTTCATAAACAATCAATCAAAATACCTATTTTTGGAACCCATGTTTTAAAAACGATGCTCACGTTAAAACACGGTCCAAAAATTAAAAAGAGAATTTTTAAAATTAGTTTACATTTACACAATTTCGTATCGGAATATTTTACTCGCTCGATTATCGATCTCAATTGGGATCCATATTATTCAGAAACAGATAATTAGGCAATATATTATCTTTTAACGTATGTTAATTAGTTGGTATTTACTGAATATAATTTTGAGACTATATAATGGCTGAGCTATAGTTTCAGCCATTATTCGAAACATAGAGATTATTATTACTATTGTTACACAGCACATTACAATTAAAAAAAAGTGAGGAATTTCTGTTCTAAACATGTGCTACGTTTTTGGTAGCTTTTTTATGAACATAATAATATATATATGCAAAGTTTGGCAAAGAGCAGATTTAGCCACCAAAGGTACTAATTTTTTGAAAAGTAATTAGTACATTATTCAGTTAAATACTAGAATTAAATCCAAGTATAAATTATTGAACTGAATACGTTTTCAGCTAAATGTAAAAAAAAAGCTTATTTTTTGAATTAAATCCAATTAAAAAAACAGGAGAAATTTATTATGACATCTTTTTGAAAATTCATTACTTGGGAAAGCAGCCATCAAACATGTACGCAAAATCTTTTTCGATAAAATTTTGAAAAGAAGGTGACCGTTTTGTCGTTGATTAAAACAACAGTCCCTTGGGTGGGTGAAAAGTCCTGAAGTCGGATCCCTTTAACTTGAATTTGCCAGATTTCCCGAATTGGTGTGCACTAAATTTTTTTTTCTATTTGAATTTTCCTTACAATTACATTTATTTGTTTCATGCGCGTAATTTTAAAATTTATTTTCTTTATTGAAATTTTCTAACCATTCTGAACGTATGAAAAGAAAGTGGGAGAGAACTTTACAAATATTCTATGCAAAATCAACAGAAATTATTTACACTTCTTATCCCAAGTGACCTCTCCTCAATGGGAAATGCAATAGACCATCTCTAAGCACGTATAGTTCATGACACGCGTCTGTATCTTCGATAAATAGAATTTTCATACTCTACTTATAATTTTCTCTGTGTTTTATTTCTGTGAACGGGTGTTTCAGATTCGCCATGAGAGGGTGGATGTGTCTGGCGCTGGTGCTCTTCCTGTTCTCCGAGGTGTCCTCCGTCGTGGAGGTGGATCCGGAGGTGCGCTCCTCGGTCGAGGAGTTCCTGCGGTCGCGGAGCAAGCTGCGCATGGATGATCTGAAGCCCCTGAAAGTGAGCTCCAACAGCGTGCTTCCCGAAAAGAAGAAGCACCCCAAGCTCGAGATGGTGGAGGACGCCCTCAGGCTGATCTACCACGAGCTCTACGAGGCCGCCAACGCCACTGCGAATGCCAACGTCACGGAGCTGTTGAAGAGGTGAGTCTTCGGATCGCGCCGACCCATCGGCGGAGATCCATTTTGAAGCTATGTGATAATAGCCAAAACATGTCTTTAGGCGAAATTCATCGTAACTTTTGAGAAGTACTCGTAAAGTATTGTTTATTTCTAATTACCGAGATATTTGAATAAAATTCATTCCGCACATTAATTGATCCTTATGTACATAATACTGTAAATGACAGAAATTCATGTTGATTTGTTTAGTTTCGAGAAGTCGTACAAGTAACCTGCAGATAGAGTTCGATCTGCTGAGTCCTATTAGGAAGGCTCTCGATAAGTCAAGAAATGCAGGGAAAAATTTATATTCTAGATTGTGAATACAAGCATGTGTTTGGAAACTCATGGACAAAAAATTAAGGGGCGATAGAAAACATGTAAACAAGCAATTTATACCGCGGAAAGCATAAAGCACGAGTTTTCTTACACGCCGTCATTTCTACCGTGGATTTCACGAGGCATGGCCTTTTCCTGATGACTGTACGTCGCCATGCCTTCTGAAATCCACAGTAGAAATGACGGCGTGTAAGAAAACTCGCACTTTATGCTTTCCATTACAGCGCCGTCTGGTGGTTCACCACTTTCTTTCCGCCGCTGCATTGTTGGTAAAATTGCTCGATTAGATGTTTTCTAGCACCCATTAAACTTTCCCCCGTGAGTTTTGTAATACCCTGTATATGATTATATAAATCTTAAGAATAATGAATAAAAATTAAAATTTATATATATCTCTCGATTATTTTTAGAAATAATTAAAACTTTACGACACTGTAGGTTACTTCAATCTACTGTTTTTTGGAAACCAAACAAATCTACATGAATAGTGTGATATATTCAATATTTAAAAGAAAACGATTTAAACTTAAAGTGAGACTTTTTTCAATAATCTTTATTAAGATATTATATATATTTTAAACGTTTAAAGTTGTTACAAAGAAATTAAACTATGCTATTGGCAACACCACATCATGTATTTGTTTTTAGAAAATTTACTGGCAACGAACCAAAAAATAGAATTGAGTTTGGCTCCAAGATGTGAAAACGAACGTTGAAAAATGATGCTTGTGGAAATTGTGTGTATAATTTATGTTTGAAAAAATGTGCGCATATAAATGTGATGTCCTGAAAACAAATCATCTTTATTAATAGTCTGCAATACAGTACAATAGGTAGCTTATTTACATCATTATGTACTTCAGGATCAATTAAAATGCAGAAAAGGTTTATAGACAGGCCAACCTTACAGACCTAATTTTATGCCATCTACTTCAATGGAAAAATATAGTCTACCAACACATAGCAGTTGTTTTTCGTTGCTTTAGTTATTTTTTGCGTTTTATTTCAGTGCTTTGTATTGAATTTCACTCAAAAATATATAGCTTTTGTAGTTTCAAGACGTTGTTTTTAGGGATTTTCCAGTAACCTGTCGGTATTCTTATCCAATATCTGCCGGATTATCAAGAGAGTACTGCATTATTTTGTTCAATCAATATTGCACTCTCTTTATTTTATGGAACACTGCTCATAATGAGCTATAGTTGAATGAGGGTGACATCTCTGTTAGCTCCTATCCTTACATATTCCTCAAGATGAATTTTGGTGGAATCAAAATTTGTCTTCGAGGATCGATCTACAAATCTGTATTTTCTTCACTTTAGTACAGGGACGTGCGCTTTATTGGAGAGTCGAGGGTTCGTATCTCGATTACACTAAGGGTTGTCGTCGTGTTGAAAAATGAAGAGTAGCTGCCCGTGATGTCATCTGAAATGATAGATAGCAGATCGAATATCGTTTTCAACTTTGACTCAAGAAGTTGCTCCTCTTTAGTGAAACGCTAATGAAGCACATTGAACCAAACTTTATCTCGATTTTGTCGTATTTTTGCATTCCATTAGAATCGTAATGGGTTACGCGAACTCAATCGACTGGAATTTGTTTTTAGAACAACATCCCCTTAATTATGTAGCCGAACGATCGAATGATCGCGAACTCGCAGCCGGCGTTGTTTCCGTCGACTTGATTCTATTTAAGACCTGCCGTGTTATGGGACTGATGTACTTTAAATCTGGTCCCAAGTCCTCTCAAGGGCGGGGTGTAGAAATTTGGGGAGAAGCGTGCCACCTTTGGTGTCGTCCTCTTCACTTGACCGAAGTTCAAAATATCAAGGTCAGTCGCCAATAGCTCTCGTCTTCGACATGAACAAACAATCAATCAACCGACAAGGAATTAAATGAGAGGATACGTATTTTTTTTTATTTCTAGAGGTTTTTTTGAGAAGAGAAATTGCTATATTCTCTATTTAATATATCCTTTACAAATACAAATTAAAAGGGCAAAAAGTTATCTCTATATTCGAAACTGACGAGGTGAGTTGACTTGCAGGAATCAACACTCACCTGAAAACACTTACTCGGCACCGATATTTTTCACGTAATTTTTGTGGTTTATAACAACCACTTCCGAAAAAGCTCACTTCATTTGAATCATATATTTCTGTCTCCACACAGAGGTTCTGGATTGGACATGCTATTGGTTGATTAGTTAACATACATTAATTTCACACAATCTTGACGGGGCTTCTTATCGTATGCATGGTTCCACTAGAATATGTTCGAAATTGTGGTTCGAACTTTATCTCCACGTCTTACGATTATCACGAGTTGAACAGTGCGGAACAGAAAAAAAAATGCCATCATGAATTCTAAAGAATTATTTTTGATTGATTGTTTATTGACGTCGCATACGTTTGAGCCATGGTGAAGTGACGAGGATGGCTTCTGCGTTTCTCACTTCTTCATCATCTCTACGAAAGATTTAATGTACCTCGCTATACTACGGGTCTTGAAAAATAACCCAAAGCACTTTTAAAATTAAAGACAAGATTTTTTTTTTCATTTTGGTACTTCATACATGATTAAAAACGATCTACTAAATTCTTATTTTCAGATGAATTGTTGGAATTATTATAAAATGCGACTATTTACAATAAATGAGAATTCAAAGAATGTATTAATTAAGCATTAAGATGTAAGTTTTCAATACATTATATCATTAATTCATTTTTGTATTGCTGTTCCATCAATGCTTTAACTACACACATCAAATTGTTTTAGATCAATGATGCTATGAAGGAGATTTTAGAATGGCCGTTTGTTTGCAGTTATTTTACAATATGTTTGTTTAAATAGGAATTATGTCGTTAATCAATAGGATTACAATTGTATCAGCTGCCATTTTTTACGTATTATTCTCCAAAAGAATCCCCTTTAATTTAGGTTTTTTTTTCTGTTCTGAAAAACTACTCTCATTTCAACTTCGGATGTTCGGACTGAAGGAAACGATTTCCATTTCAGGAATGCAATCGACCAGAAAATTATTTTCGGAAAAGAACTCTCGATTCCACAGCTCAGTAGCTTGCTTCCACAAAGATTCATCGAAGTCTTTTTTACAAGTTTTCCGGCCGAATTCAAAGCAACGAAGAACGAAACAATTTGTCGAATGTTGTAGAAATACCCGCCGGGGACTATTTGGAAGCCAGGAAAAAGTTTCAGAGTCAACAAAAATTTAAGAAACGCTTCGTTGGAAGTACGGGCAAGGTTGCACGTGCTGAGATAGAACAAAAATGTTTTCTTCAGACTAAGACGAAAGTAAACGAAGAGCAAACCACGAAGGAAATATTTAATCCTTTCTCATGGGCATTAGTATATTTGTTTTAGGGAAGGTCACTGATATCTTGTGTGAATTGTAAACACTTCAGCATGTCTTAAAGTAATTATTATTTCCTTATTTTTTTCCTTCCTGTTTTCGATATTTCTCCGTAGAGGATGGCTTATTCCGAGGGTCAGCAAACCACTGCCAGCCAGTTAAAACTATTCTTACGTGAAAATAAATTAGAAAAAGACCGAACTACGCGATGTAACTATTGTGTCTACTACAAAGTACTTGATGCAAGTTCTAAAGACATTTACGTTTGCCGTAATCTATTTTCCCGTCCAACTTAGGAGCTTCCGTAGGACCTTCAATGAATGTGCAATGGTCACGTGGTACAAAAATGGTTGGAGGATCATATGGCTTAAAAAATGGATCTAATTCAATTCTATCAACATCTTTTGAAAAATAAATGAGATCATTTATACAGTCGGATTTTTTTTTATCAGAATTTGTGAGTGTTCATCCATGTGAAATGATATTTTCGGAAAAGAAGTACGAAAAATATCAATACAGATTATTATTAACAGTCTAGTTAATTACCCTGTAGGGTGAAATATTATCTCACAAAAACTTTTTCATTCCTCGCATTAATGCAAAATTAAGCCAGTTCTATAAAATTAATAAATAAAAATATTTTTTTTTGTAAATTACAACATGAGTATACAAATATTATATATAAAAATATCGTTTCCTAATTAAAAAAAATTAGATTTTGTTACGTTCTAGATATGTAGCGTAGAATTGCGAAATATCGAGTTCGCTACATGGCCCGCCCAGTTTAAAAATTTTACGGCGTGGCCCTTCTCAAAAAAAAAAAAAATGCCCTTGATTGATTCAAATTAAGTAATGAATTTGAGTATAAAACTTCTTTGAAAGTTAATTTCTCAATTTATTGTTGTTTGAATCGATTTCTAATTGATACTATACCAGTAGTTTATTGAGTTATAATGGGTACTGCTATGTCTACAGTTGAATGAATGAAGATAAGTGTGAGATTAAAAACACATATGAAAATAAAGAAAATGTTTTAGTTTTTGAAAAGCTGGAGGTGTCAGATAACATTTTAATTGATTTCATTCGTCAGAATTTGAATAATTACTATTGAAATACTGTTTTGAGAAAATTAATAAGAGAGAGAGAGAGAGCTATGTTTTTTTCGGTGAGAAAAGAACCCCGTTAAAATAATTCAATAAAATTAGATCTGTTTACTTTTGATAAGCAAAAATTTGTTGTTTTATAATGAGTAATAACATTAATATATTTACCATAAACTGAGTGAAAATTGCAACAAAAGCGAATTTCGGGAAAGAGAATGGTAGTGTCTTATTTTTTTTTTGGTGGAATATACTTTTCAGCGTTTGCAGAGTTGGTGTTTACGACTGTGACACCGTACCCGTACCGTGTCCCAGGGATCATGAGGCCGGACCCGCTCGGAGCGGATCTCGTCCTTTTGCGACCGATCCGGGTCAATGGATCTCGACGGGTCTTTCTTAAAACTCACTGGAAATTTGTTTCCGTGGTCGCGAGACCGTGTCTGAAGATGTCCAGCAGAATATTCGGCGGGAAAGGAAAAAAACCGATGATAAATTTCACGTCGTGAAGGATACATTTTTAGAAATATGATAATTATGAAGTTTATTTCAGAAAATGTAGAGATTTTAGCATTTCATATAAAGCTGTTTACTTCTCATAGCGTGTCGATTCCTCTGGTAAAAAGACGAACTAGTTGGAATATGGTTTCGTAAAATCTTAATTATTGCTAAGTTATAACAAAGCATCTGGAGGACATTTATCTGCATATTAATTGATCCTTATGCACATAATGTTTTAAATCATGTCGATTTGTTTGGCTTAAGGTAATCGTAAATGAAATAGTAAATTTTTGACTTTTACGAAAAAAAAAATAGAGATAAAAACTTGTGTGTATTTGGATAAAGATATATAATTATTGTGCATAATCGAGTACACTCGAAAATAATTTGCGGGTTTTCCTAGCGCATGACAGAATATTTTAGATTAAGTTATGAGTAGATATTTATTTCCCATTGTTTTCATTCGTAAGTGATATTTTGCGCTGTTGTATGCGTTCAAATGTCGGATGACAAAGGTGAATAAGAATATTCTGGTGGCTCAGATATTATGGAAAAGGATTTCGATGCTTGTGAGAGTGAATTCGATGAATTCGATTCTACTTGACGCCAATTGTGGATGCGCCACCGACGTTTCCCTTTGTTGTAAATCTTAAAAAAATTTACAGAAAGAAAAGGCGACGAGAAGAATGCTTTGGACTATCGATCAAGAATTGTCTGTTCTATGATTGAGGGCCACCCCGGCACATCTTCTACCGAATAGGAAGGCCAAGTAGTACTTCGGCGCCAACAACACTTTCTGGGCTACATTTCCCAGATCTTATTTTCTGTAATCGCTGGAAAAAAACAAAGCCCTATAAGACAATGTGTTGTGTGTGCACGTGAAACAAATGCCAAAGCGAAAAAGTTTTGAAAAGGGTAATGGTACTACTGGAGAACTTCGATGTTCCTTTATGTGTCGTTCTATATTTTCGCGTATATCACACAACCAACGCCATATAAATTGCTTACAAACATTAATTAAAATAGGGTTGCATTAGCAAATTGTTCTTTTCTATATGCTACTTGCCCACCCGACTTAACGAGTGAACTTGGGTTTCGGACTTTTTAAGCTTTTGGTTAAATGTTTTTTACCAAATTTGTTCTTTATCGGCAAAAATATTTTTTGAACACGATTAAGCTCATTGGTTTTCTCTTCTAATCGACAATTAAATTTTTTTCGACAGATAATTAAGAAATAATTTGGTCCTAAAATGGTTAATCTCTTGCATGACCGTATTTGTTGGGTCCTAATCCGAGATTATTATTCCTCAAAGTGGCTAAGTAATAGCTCTGTTATTTCTTTGGTCTTAGAATGTGTGATTGTCGTCTGTTTTGGTTCATCTTCATCTCCAAGATACATGTTTTCCGATATTCTATCCCTTTTTATGGCGATTCCTTTATCATTATCAATGTTATCAACAAACTTACGAAGTATATTCACATTTTTAGCCATCCACTTAGTGTAGACGCGGATAGGTTAAGTTTTCTGTCAATTTCTGCACTTTTTGCTCCTTTTCGAATTCGTTCGATAACATTGAGTTTTTCTTCAATCGCATGCGCCTTGTTTTACTTTCTTTCAGAATTATTTTTAACAACTATGGAAATTACTTATACAAGAATTATTTCATAACTCTCAAAATTTGACCAGCACAAACGGGTTAAACGTATAACTAATCTTATTAACCGAGATACTTTGAAAATAATCTCTTAAAAATCGAAACTGGAGCATATATATATATATATATATATATATATATAAGAAGGAGAAAAAAAGTATGAAGTTGCAATGTCATTCGAACGAATCTAAATTTCCTGTAAAGACAAATAAGAATTATGAAGCTATAACGTCTAAGAAAGGTATCGCAAAGGTGAAAGCCGTCCTGAAATGGCGCGTAAAGCAGACTCGCGTGGAACTGAGCCGCTTGTTCATTATGCAAATATCCCAAAACTATGGTTCAATTTTTAAAAAAATGTCACGAAGTATTCCCTCCTGATGTTTAAGGATTTAAAAAAAGTATTTCTGCCTTCCATCCAAGATGTCTCGATTCTCATCCGCCAGAGGGCACTGTCTCTGAAATAAATTTTATTTTCAAAACATTCTTCAGTTTGTGTTCTTTTCTCGTGGACTCCCGCCTACTGAATTTGCTGAAGCGAATAATCGTCCCTCCATTTCTAGAATCGGCCATTTCCGTAATTGTTCCATTTGTTCTTCCATAACAAGTTCTCGGATGAGCTACTGTTAATGACCCTTGAAGTCGGAGCCCAACTTTTGAGATCTTTTCAATTTATATCCAGTTATAAGACAGGAAAACCATTACTCATTGATGCGAAACATTGTTACACCGTCTACGAACTTGTAGGAATTTAAAAACCTTGACAATAATTTGAATGTTTTGATTTAAACGGTTTGGCTGCTGGGAGGTTCTCTCCATTTTTGAAGTGAAAGAAAATAATTCACTTTCTTTGTGAAAAAACCGTTCTTTTGTGATATTTTCATACACAGAGTGGTTGAAATTAAATTTCCCAACTCAAGGAGGTGTTGCATGAATCAGAAATACATGAAATTTCAAAAACACATGCCTCAGATCATGTGCTCGAGACTTATTTAAAAAAAAAACAGTAGAAAAGAAGTCGCCGATAGGTAGCACTGTAGCACGACAAATCGTTTTACAGGTATTAAATGTGCCTCCTTTACAATCACAAATTTGTGAAACCTACAAAATAAGCGCCGTGCCAATAAGAGCAGAATTGCAGCAACGCCTTCGGGACGGTGTATTTCTCCCTATTCATTGTAACGTTCAATAGGTGTTCAACTGTAACCGACTCGCGTGGGGTCAGCCACTGATTTCCAACAGCTCGGTTTCGACTGATTTCAACTTATGTGACTTCTCATTGGGGCGATTCTTAAAGTGGAGAACACCTCGCAACTATCTGAACATCCTAAATCTTATTACATTTTTTGTGGAATTAATGCAGACTAATAGAACAGCTTCCTGCTGTAGGATATACAAACTTGTTATTGGAAAGAGGACACATATAAAACCTATAGAACTATTTGCCTCCCTGCAGCGCTACCTATCGGTGACCTCTTGTACTCTTGTTTATAAATCTTTTGTTTTGTCCCGTTGTTTTAATAAATCACATTATCTGAAGTGACTATGGTCCGTGTCATTCTGATCCATGCAACTTCCTGAACAACCCTCTGAGTTGGGAAAGTTTAATTTTAACAACCTTGCACATCATAATTAAGTCTGTTTTAATATATTTCCCAACGTCGTTGCTAATATCTAAAGCTAACTCAGCCTAAAGAACAAGTTCTGACGCGTCACCATAAAACCACTACATTTCCATGTAAAACTCTAGAATTCATGTCTTATGTATGTGTACTCTCGAATTGTATCTGCATTTAATAGAGCAATATTATTAAGTTTTGAGAACTACTAGTTTGCCTCATAAAACTGTGAATCGTCCTACTCCGAATTATTCAACAACAAATTGTACGGTTTCCTTAAAATAGGCGTAACATGATGAAACATGTAACTCATTTGCATCGGGTTTCGTATATCCCTTCAACTGATCCTTTGTGGAGTTCTGCCATGCTGTTTGATTTGGGAAACTAGCCTTGTGAATAAACCGTGACTTATGTAAATAAGCATTGCCTTATAAGAAGTGTAGAGGATAAGAAATTTTTCAGATAGAGTTTGAATGAATCAGATGGAAAGATTGGAATGATCATCAAAAAGTTCATATTGTCGCTTATATGTTTTAGCTGGTTGAATTGAAGACAAGATAGATATCGGAATAACGGGGTTTGTTAACAAACTGAGAGCAACTACACATGGCTGCTATAAACTGATGATGCATTGCTTTATGTATCACAATGGAATATTCCAGAACACTACTCTAGAAACTTAAAGAATATGCTTCAGAAGGTCTTAAAATTTTCGATGGAAAACAATGAACGATTTAACAAAACTTCTTCTTGGGTATTCAACGTTGTCAGAGCAAGGTTTTGAATCGGGAATTCTTTTTCTGTATACAAGCTTATATGTACTTGAAGTCACTGATAAAAAAAGCACACTATTTTTCAATTTCCTTCTGAAACTCCCAGGATTGCTTCTTTCAATGGATCGTTCTCCATCCCTAGCAGAGTAACTAGTGAATAGTTAAACGAATAGAAAGACAGACATCGAAGGCTACAGAATGATTTTATTTTGATCCCCGTATATTCAGCATTCAGAATCTAATAAAAGTCCCCACACACTTTCGAATCTAAAGATTGATATTATAAATATTTGTTTCACTATTGCGTTTTGATCGGGCTCGAGGCAGTCGTAGGAATTAAAATGAGGATCCGACTCTATGACCTCATGCTCATTCTCCCGATTTCAAATCTCTTATTGGCGAAGGCAAGAGTCTAACTTCGTTGATAACTTTCGCTCACTCTCTCTACCCTCAACCTCAGTATTAAACGCTTCTCCGCTCATAAATGCTGTCGACAAATCAATTCACTCTCTAATAATTCCCTTCACCCATTCTATTCAAATGGCATAAGTTACGTTTCATTTATTAGGAAAGAAATCGAACCATGTCACATCCCCCAATAGATAATGGATGGGAAATACGCGACAATGCCGTTTTAAGTTCAGAACTGACATCCTCTTTCTCTTTCTATAATAGGTCTCGGACTCTGAATCCTCGACAGAGCTTCTTCAGCAATGGTCTGAACAGTGCTTCGGAGTACATGATGTCCCTGGTGGAGAATTCCCTCGAGGACCTGCCCAGCCTCCCCCGCCTCGAAGCCCAGGAATGCATGAAGAGGAGCGTCTGCGAGGCCCACAACCAGCCCAAAAAATATGGACTCATCGGACTCGTCCTGCAGCTGCTCTTTCCGTGAGTCTTTCGCACTCTCCATTCCCCGAGGAAAAGACGGGGGTTATTGGCTGATAGTAGTAGTAGTAGATACATTTAACCCTAGTTAACTAAACATTCCTTTAAATGACGACCACCCCTGCCGTTTCCCTCACCCCCAGTTCTTTCTCACAACGAATGTAATTTTCGTTTCACAATAATAAATGCTTAAAAAACTAACTGAATTAAAAATATTTTATATTTAACGCAAATTTTCAAATTGTCCAGTATTATTGATAATTGGCATTGAACATTTTCATACTTTAATAAATACCTACTCCTGAAAAAATATTAAAATACGTGCGAAACAGAATAATTTTTGTTTAAATGATATAAAATAATGCGATAATATAATTGTATAATTTTCGTGAAGTTATCTTAAATAGTTTTTAGGATACTTTGCACGATATGATGAATAATCACATCTTGAGAAAATGAGCTTTTAATTTTTCAGTACTGTAATTGATCAGAAGTAAACATGGACATTTTTAATCCTATTTCGGGAAATAATTAGACTATTTTCACGAGATTTGTTTCGAAGTATTCGGACGCATCCGTATTTTAATATCCATATTTCATCAGAAAGTCTGACTTTTTAAGGCTTAAGGGCTGTGTGACCCTTCCAAACATCTTTAAACATCACGTGCATGACGCTAATAGAATTACAATTTTTTTCAACACTTCTTATTATTTTACACTGTGTAACCGTTTGGCACAAATATTTTCTTTAATTTTTCACCAAGTTCACCTTTAATTTTTTCAAGGTTCCAGCTTTCCTTAAAAGATAGAACCTTTACATTTTACTGAAAAGCTCGATTGGGATAATTATACAATATTCAATAATAAAACTATGAATAAAAGGAAATACAATTTAAAAGAAATTAAAAATAATTTTTTTTTTAATTTTGCTGAATGTTTTTGGAAAATAAAGACTAAAAAAGTAGAAAACAGTACATAAATTTTTAAAAAGAAATCGAACACTTCTATGTGCCAAAAGAGTAAAAGAGGAACTAAAAAGTAAAAAAAAATTCTTCGGCCAGTAAGAAATGAAATGAAAATGACAATTTGTTTCATCATACATGAAAAAGAAGTGAAAATTTTTCATTCCGAAGCGTCGTGCGCTTTCCTAAGTTAGATCGTTAGTCGGTTGGAGTGTGCTCGAAGCTTTAGTTTTCAGTCAAAAGGTTTCACACCTGGAATGAAAATTCTTCCTTTTTTTTATTTATTTGTCATGCAGATAAACTGTTATTTTCAGTACATTTTCATTTCATTTCGCACTGACCGAAGATATTTTTTTACTTTTTAGTTCCTTTTTTTTTACCTTTAGCCGCACAGCAGCGGGTTTTTTTTATTTATAAATATGTTTTTTTTAATTCTGTACAACCGATAGGTTGCACAAAAGGGTGAACTCGAAAAGCGAGCCTCTCGCGAAGTTCTTTTTTTGAAAAGTAGGCTTCACATTCATTCGAAAGCAGCTTTCGTGTCCGGTCTTCGTGACTCCTTCACGGAAGTGTTCCTATTCAAATTCCAAGAGGAGGGTCCCATCAAAGTTTCATGAACCCTTCCCACTGTCAGTCCCCCGCGAGCGCAACGCTCTCTTGGATCCGTCACCCAACAGCCGACTGCTTCATCTTCTGCTCGTGATTTATGTCGGTGCGCAGGTGACGTGCGCTCGTCCCGGACGATAAATAAATTGTTGTGGCCGATTCATATCCGTTTTCACTGGATCAGTGGTTTCGGACGTCCCTCTCGGAGAACAATCGAGTCGCTCAATCGGTTTGACGCTAGGAAAATGACATTTTATTAACATTTCTTGAAGTAAAAGGCATCGAAGGAAATTAGATTATTTGGCGGAGCTCGTAAAAATTGGATTGAAAATAGATATTTCGAAGAGTGATGTTTTGTAATTGGCGAAATCCATCGCAATATTTTATGTATAGTAAATATATCTTTCAATTAACAATCATCGTCGAATTGCTATCAAACCGTCTTCAAAATTGTAAGGAATTGCCTGAAATTTAAAAAAAACTGTAATAACTCCCTAAAATTGTGATTTTTGAAATGCTATCACATTTCAATTACTAAATGCATCGATGAGTTTTTAAAATAAATCTTTGTGTTAATTGATATTATTAAAAAGTTGATTCATTTTGTTATTAAAATTATTATATTATTTTACTAATATAACTAAATACTGTTTTATATTTTGGAATTTCTCGGTTTAGTTGTCTTCATAAGCAAAATGAACAAACGTTCCTTAATATCATTGACGATTTGGATGAATCGAATGACACATTTTATTGCAATAAATTCCAGTTCAAAAACTTCTTTTAAAATGGTTCAGAGGTTTAGTTTGAATCATTTGGGGGCTGAATCTAATCATAATTGAGAATTGAAATCGGATGAATTTTTATCTCATTATTTAACTGAATCCTCTCGTGCATTTCCTTTCAACTAACCCCTTTCATATGATGCTGTGTGATTTGAGAACCTTTTCCAATAAACGAACCGTATGTTATGTAAATGAGTTCAGGAAGTGTTGTGAATAAGATTGGTGTGATTACGTTTATACGCAGCGAAGAGTGTAATAGGATGGTTACTGGTCGAGAGAGTGATGGGAAGTTTAGAAGGTGGACATTAGATTTGCTTCTGAAAAGAGAAATAAGACTCGAAGCTGGTGGGATACGGACAGTGGGTCGGATTCACATTGCAAGTCTCATTATTGATTCGAATCCGGTTGATAAAAAATCGAAAGATAAGTAAATATTTGTAATATTAATCTTCAGGTTCTAACGTGAGTTGTACAATCCGAAGACGTGATAGTAAGCTATTTGTGTTTGGGTTAATCTATGATTTGATTCATTGGTTGATTGTATATTGGTAAATTGATGGATTGTATAACGTATCTCCTAATTTTGAACCTCGATCAGGTTACCAAGACCTTCCCTCTCCAAAATACCATATCACGCCAACGGGAAGACTTGTAGCATCGGCCGATTTAACATGGATCAGCCTCGCTACGCAGCGGGTTTTTTAATGCGTCAGAATTCGATCCCCTGGAAACAACGCTGGCCGCGGGTTCGCGATTATGACCACTGAGCCACAGAACGTGTACGGAGGTAGAGGCGGAAATATGCGGAAAATCATCTGGGATCCCGGTAACATACCGTAGTTGGGTTCTAAAGTCGCGGGTTAAGTGAACTGCCAGTTATGTCAGCTTATATTAATTTTGAAATAGGTTATTTGAGTAATTCGGAACCTTTCGAGTAATCGCCTCTTGTATTTCTTTTCCAGACCTTACACCAAATCGGAGGATCCCAACAACGTGGTGTCCAAGTACCAACTGGCCGCCAGGTACGGACGACAGAGCAACGCCAACTGCGGCGTCCAGTATGACGGGTGTATGCTTAATCTGCTGGACATTGTCCAGGCCCTGGTCAACGCCTTCATTCGTTAGAAGATCGAGTGAACATTTCTGTCCGATAACATTCCTCGAATTCAGTTTCTTTTACCCAATGAACTGACTCAAAATTATTTCTCTCTTCATAAACTGTCTTCCTTTCATGTTATTGTGTCGTAAAGTCAACATTAGATCATTTAGAATCAGGTTCATTCAGATAGAGGTGGATGCCTTTTTTGTTTATATATACAGTGACGGGTCTGTAGATTCTTCTAGATATTCTTCAAATGGAAAAAAGAGCGATTCGGGTTTTTGAAGAAATCATTATTAAAAACTGCCGATTTTTGTTCTACGCAATTAATAATAAACCGCCCGAGATGATCTTTTGAACATTTAAGATGACTGAGACACTCAAGTACTTCAAATTGCATTTTTTTAAATTTTGCTCTTACAAAAGGAAAAGAGCGTTTCTGATTCCCTAGTACTATTTATGCTGTTTGATAAATAGAAAGTATTGAAAATCAACTTTAAAATTGTAAACATTACCTCGCCCTAGAGAAAAATATCCATATTTGGTTTTTTTTCTTCTAAACGAAATTTTTTCTCTAATGAAACCCACTTTCTTCAAAATCTTCCGTAGAGCTGATATTTTGCACATTATGAAAAAAATGTTGCTTCCTATACAGTGAACATAATTTTTTTCTAATGAACCCTCTTAAGTATGGTGTAATATTAGCATACAAATTATGGGAAATTGGAATAACAAAATCTAAATTATCTTAATTTTAAAAAATTTAATTTTTGAAATTATAATTAAGTTCGGTGTATAGAATGTTGCGTTTTTATGTATGCAAAATTTTAAAATTATAAACGCTGAAGATTTTATGCAAGTTATTCCTAAATGTGAGTTCGCGGCTTACAAGGGTAAATACGGCTGTTGATTATCAATTTCTCATTCATAATTCTTTATGAATATAAATATAATCTTCTTTACATAAAGAGATGCAAAATAGATACAGATATTTAATGTTAAAATATACCTTCAATTGCTTTTCATTTGAAAAAAAAAGAATTATTCAAATTTTCACAAAAAATAAGACCATTTTTACATGTCGAAAGCGTCTCAGTCACTTTAAACAAAAATTTAAAGCAAAGAGTTGATGAAGTTCTTTGGATCTCTACGAATTATATGAAAAATAAGGAAATTAAATTAATATATAATAATTATTTTTTGCATTGAGGTTGATACTGGTCATGAAAGAGCTTATTGAGAACTCATCGCAGTAAAATATAAATAATTGAATTACTTTTTGTGTTCAACAGCAGTCTTAATTTATCTCTCAAGCTATAATATATATTTTTATACTTAAATATTTGCATTCTCATATAAAAGTCCTTGAGTATTTGTCCTTTTCAGAATTCGAAATTTTTTTAGTATTTATTTTTATTCAGAATTCTATTAGATTCCGTTCAGTGAAAGCTCTGTCGACTGATTCGAAAGAGGCATTTTTGAAGTGGGCATTTCTAGCATTCGGGAATCATTGTCGTTAAAATCATGCTTCATTGTCTCTGAGTGTCAAACAAATTTCTCACTTGTTACAGCAGCGCAATTTCACACCTTTTTCTGGTGGCCAAATAAATTATTCAGCATGTTTTTTATTGTTTTGTGCTGGTTTTTAATGGATACCTTGTGGAATTTTACACGGAACAGAACAAACGCCCCTTCTTGATTTCTTAAATTGAAGTAAAAATTTTCTTTTCACTAAAAATGTGAATTTTTCTATTTATTTATTTATTTTATTATGAGTTGTATATCTTTTAATGTGGTGCTGTTGTAGTGTCTCGTAATTCGTATATTTATTTTTGATGTTTTTAACTTATTATTTTGATATATTTTTTTACAACTGGTATCAAATTTTGATAGATAACATTTGTGAAAAATAAAGTTCATTTTTATGTTTGCTTGTTGTGTTTGTTTTCTTTTTTCCCACGACCACAGATCCCATCCTCCAGGGGAAAATATAACATCTATACAAATTTCTTGTATTTTTGAAATTTCTCACACGAGAATAATCATAGTGGAGTGAAATTTCTTACGACTTTATTCACAAATTTTATTTATCCGATTTCTTTCCTGAAAGCAAATTTTCTCAGATATTTCTTATATACGTAAATTATTAAAAAAATATCTATATAAAAATTGACATTTTATTTATGTTAAAACTTTCTTTATATTAAATTTAATAATTTTTATAATAAAGGAAACATGACTTAGATTATTGTACATTCATTATAAATTTTTAGTTGCAGAATAATTTTGCGGAAGGAGTCCTTTCACTTTTTAGTGAAAGGTGAATAATCCTTTTAGAATAGCTCTACTAAACTTGATTTTTATGTCGCCCCGCGAATGTACCAAAATAAATTAAAATTATTCTCAATATTATTTTCAAATATGAATATTTTGCTTAACGTGTTTCATAGCACACAAAATAATTTTATGTTACAATATTTTTAATATTTTCTTTCATAAATGTAGTTGAAAAACATTTCTTGTAAAGAGTTATTCATTTTCAATAGAATGCAACGGATTTTGGAAGTTGCTCGCCATTTAGTCTCTTAAAATTTCCGAAAAGAATTGTATATCAATGCAAAATTTATCTAGAAATATTTTTATTTAAATGTTTAGATGTCTCTAAACTAAGCTTACTTGGTATCTCTCTAATTCCTATTTTACTATCACATTAACGGTATTGATGATGTAAATGTGCAAAATAGAAACAAACTTCAAGTTGTAATTAAAGATACGAACAAATTGGGAACTATCGTTGATAAATAAGCATTATTATGATTTAATTAAATATATAAAACCTCTTTTTTTAAAGAAATAAATATTATAATGTTATTTTTAGTAACATTTTTTCCAGTTGTACGATATACACAGTGAGTCAAAGAATTTGTATGACTGGATCTGTTAGGACAGATAGAGACAAGAAACTATTATTTGTTTCCGATTTTTATTGTTCACAAAAAGTCCCTCCAGTTCGAATACATTTGTTACAATGATTTAATAACGATTCGAATGCTTTTCAAGTTCCCTTTGCTCAATTGTCTTCAAAGCACGCGTCGAAGCTCTTAGTATGGTCGAAATATTATCAAATGAACACTCTTTTAACTTTCCTTTTTAAATTTCGGAAATAGACACCGCAGGATGTTAAATCGGGCGAATACGGTGGAGGATGCAATGCAACACAGGTGTTATTTTTTGCCCAAACTCTACGAACAATAAATGAGTTGTGACCGGGTGCATCATCAAGTTATAAATTTCCAACAATTTTTATTCCGATATTCTGGGTGAATATGACAATTTTGGACATCGAAAGCTTCAAAAACGCTTCCCCAGTCATTGTTTGTCTAATAAGAACAAATCGATTGCGAATAAGGCCCTATCTATCAAAGAGTGTTTTGATTTTGGATGGAACTTTTCTTGATTTCTTTTGGCTTTTGGTGAGCTTTTGGACTTCCAATCCGAGCTTAGTAAGGCTTAAGATCATATTCAAAACATTATGTTTCATCGCCACATCCTAAGATGTTTGGATCATTTTCTGTGACTGAATGAATGTCTTTGCAACGTGCACGTCTAATTGATTTTTTTTCACTGGTTAAAGAGAACGAATTTTTACACAGCCTTTTGATTTGCCCAAATCTTCTCCTAGGATAATTTCTTTGTCGATATTCGGACTCTCCCATCATCCACACAACAGCGATTGTTTGCCATGAAATCGTGCGCTTTTTTAATTATCTTTGATGTCGTAGTCGAACTTAGTCTTCCGATAGATTTATCTTCTTCAATTTGTCTCTTCCATCCAAAAAGCGCTTGTGTCGCAGGAAAACATTTCATTTTGCAAAAAAAACAAATTAATTATAAGCTTGTTTCATCAATTTGTATATTTCGATGCACTTCTATCAAGTTTTGTGCTAAATTTATTTACAGCAATTTGTTTCATTTTAATGATTCAATATACAAATCTTACACTTTTCGAATGAATGGCGGTATCTTTTGAGATGGTTGAAGAAATGCGCAGAAGTTTTGGCAGTATGTCGGTAGACGATGAAAGTTTATCAAAAATGTGTGATAACAGGTGTCACAAATGTAGGCTCAGATCCAGCGCCAGGCAAAAAAAATTCTTAGACACACTGTGAAAATCTTAAATGAACGCAGCCGTTCCTCCTCTCTTACAATAATCCCCAATTTCATACTCTCGGACCGAACACGGGTCACGAATTCTATGGGAGTGCTACTGAGGTAAAATACAATCATTTCGTTCCAAATTGTTACGTCATAGCAACAAAAATAATGATCATTCTGAAATGAAATGTAATCTTTTCCTGTTTGCAAAATAGTATCCTCCGTTTGGCCAGTAAGTTGAGGGCAATGCCTCTACTTTGTGCGTGGAAAACATTGTTCGAATATGCGATATATTATCCGCTAATGTTTTTAAAGTTCATGTATTAATTACAAATGATTTGCTTGCGCTAAAAACATCACTACTTAAAGCAAGGATTTAAAATTCAAAAAAAAAAAAAAAAAAAAAAAAAAAAAAAAAAACTAATCAATCGTCAGAATTAAAAATCAGAAATTAATCAATTTTAATTTAATATCCTTATTCCCGTCTATCGAGGGAGAATAGTTATGTTTATTTTATTCGAATCGTTCTTTTACGAAGTTATTATTTTGTTTTATAGATTTCATATTTTTATTTTCAATTTATAAACTGATTGATGTCTCTCGTATTATTTTTTTTACATCGGCCAATGTCATCACAAATATTTTCCCGAAGTACATAACATGTTAGCAAGTATTTTGTCAGCTGCAAATTACTTGCTAAAATGTCTATTTTTACAGATCAACTTTCGAGAGTAACGATTTAAAGTTAAGACATTTGATGTATTTTGGAGGTTTCAGATTCTATTCTCGACACCAAATATAAATTTAATTAAATCAGAATAATAGCTTTTACATTTAACACGGAACAAGTCAAATTAAGATATTATATTTAGGTAATGTAAAGTTATACGAGGAATTTACAAAAGAAAATATCCCAAATCATAAATCAAAGAAACATCATACAAAGAAATCATCAAACTGGTTTCTTCGAAGGAACTTTGTTCTATGTTTCAAGCCTCCTCTTTCAACAAAATGTTTTCGTGATTGATGGATGCATGTATGAAGAATATAAAGCAATAAAAACTGTTATCCTAAAAGCATTCTTTTCAAAGGGTAACTTCAACAAGACAAGGATTTCTCACTTTTCCACATCATTAAAATGTTGTCGTGCTGCCATCTATTGCAAAGATGTCAAACTGTTTTATGTTTTGAAAGTATGAATGTAAATTTAAAATACATTTATAGCTAAAATACATTTATAAAATACGTTTAAAATGCATTTTAACTGAATTTCAAATTTAAAAGGTTTAATAATAACTTTCTGTTTGGCATACAAGCATATTCTGGCTCAAATTATGTTACTTATATAATGAAATATGAATTTTCGCGAAAAAGAAAGTAATAGGTGGCAGACCGAAATATGCTTAAATAAATTTTATCCAGCATCCAAAGATCTCGATTGTTATTAAAAAATGAGAAATAATTTATTTCAAATCTTCGTATGTTAATTGAAGTAGACTGGACAAAATATTTGGTATAATTATGGTTTAATTGAAAGAAAAACAACTATTGTGTATTCTCGATGTAAAACAAATTTCTTAAATCACGATTTACTTCGTCAAAAGAGTGATAGGAGCGGATTTAAAATTTTAAAGAACAACTCTTACATTCGATTGATTGGACATATCAGAATTTTCATTTTAAAATACTATTTAACTATAGGTTAAAATTTAACTATAATTGAAAAGAGAGTCACAATCTAAATTATGATTTTTTTGTATTATTTTTTGAGATTAAGGAAGAAAGTGTGCACAAAAGTTTTTTTTAAGACAATCAAAAATAATTTTTTCATAATTTTTTTCCAGAAAAGTAACACAATGAAGTCATCGAATATACATAAAACTTTTTTAAACGCACTAACAGAATTAGAAATTTTTGTGCCATCGTGAAGTTTAGAGTATTGTTGGAAACTCTTTAGCCATTACAACAGCTTTAACTCGTTTGGACATTGAGTTTATAAGTTTATTGAAACCTTTTCCTTTCAATAGTGTTTCCTTCTATTGGATTCAGAAGTTTTTCGTTTCCATTTTCTGCTTAGGATCTAATCTTTGCTTCCAATTTTTCTTTTAATTTACTTTATTGGATTGAAACCCCTTGTTTCCTGTGATATTTAAAACATTTTTGAAAAAAAAAAAAAAATATTGAAAACCTTACGAGGGTCTTTCAATAAGTCCTTAGATATTTCAAGAGATGGCGCTCGTAGCATCAAAAATGGTTTGCTTTCAGAAAGCCCCATGACTCCCCAGACATCCGTCGAAGTCTCAGTTACTCCTGTTGGAGATCGTGACGTCTTTCGGAACTCGAACGTTCCTCGTCATAACACTTCCGGGTCGATGAGATTATCCTCGCCTTCTTTGGAAAATATTCACTGGAAGTAACCCACCATTTTGATTTTTGTTTGATTTCCGGTGTATAAGGATGAATCCATATCTCTCCGACGGTGAAAACTCGACGCAAAATGACGTCGACAACTCGACCCGGTAGCATTCAAATTTTGATTTGGCAGCAAAAGACTGAGAAATCAAAACGAACTTATTAATTAATGTCAAATTTGTTCCGGCTCCGTTTTTCATATGGAAACAACAGTTTATTTTAATGATGTCATCTGTCTACAGATACAAGTACTTTTTGAATCACCCTCGTAAATACTTAATCGTCAAAATATTGACCCGAATGTAAAGCTTGATAACTTCGTGCAAACTCTTTAATGAAAAGGGAATACGAAAATCCCTTTCCTCGGGAAAGAATACCACTCCTTGATTGTTCCTCAGGTGAAATAAAAATATAAAGCAGTAAAAAGTGACTTATGTTTCGTTACTGCGAAAAGAAGCTTGTAGCGAAGTTGAATTCCTAAAACGTTTTTCTGCAAATGAATACAGATTAGCTAAAAAAAACCCGATGTACTCCTGTACTGAATCACGTGCAGGAATATATCCAAAGATCATGCTTTTAATGCTTCTAACTTCTCTGGTAAACAGCAGACCTAAAACGAACTCAATTTCTGAGATGCATTGTTCAGATCAGCCTTCAGTATTCATCACTCTACGGACAAAGTTTTTCTAGTTAGTATGTGTAATTAAATTCAAGGATAACATAACCTTCTCAGTTAGTAAATACTGGAGCAGAGGAGGGATTTTTACCGTATGGGATACATAATTTTTTGGCCTAACGAATTTTACTTGCTAATGTCTTCAAGTATTTAATTCATTAATGCTTAGAGGTAATTTTGAATAAAATGATAATACACACACATGAATATATATATATATATATATATATATATATATATATATATATATATAACCAAAATTAATTTGAATATCTAAAATATTACTCGCAGTCATCATTGATGTTGGTATCAGTGAAAATATCAATATTTTCAGAAAAAAGATTCAAAACTGAAATGTCAGTAATGATTTTCGGAGTTCACTGCAAAGATTTACAAGCATTCCTAAAAATTTCAGAATGTGTGTTTACTCTTAGATTTTTCTATAAGATGGGATTTTTGAGTTTTTGTTCAGAATCAAAATCAAATTTAAATAAATTTTGAATCTAAAAAGGAAGAGTGAAGAGTTTGCTGTTGTTTACGTATGTAGACGTTTTTTTTCCTAATGTTTTATAGTGATTTGAATAGCCGTGTACAGTTAATGTGCGAAAGATGAATTGGAGCTGTGGTATTTTTTTATGTACGTGTGTTAATAGATGTCTGTAAAACACAAAAAATATAGCGTATTTGACAAATATTATCAGAATAAATTTGGAATTTCTCGGAAAGAACTTGCTAGTTCATTGCGTGAATCTTTCTAGCACTTAAGAGGCAATCAGTTGCGTAACAATATGATCAGGCTTATGTACCATAACTGCGGCGAGGTATTTTTTTTGTAACACATCAACCTATATATATATATAACTTTTTTTACTAAATTCCGTGTCCAGTACTTCAGGAAGTAATCGAGGGGAAAAAAATTCCCCTGTGGCAACTGAAACGCCTTCGACAAGAATAAATGAACTTATTTTAGGCCTTTAAATACCTCTCTTTTTAAAGTTGCATGCAATAGTAGCCCTATTTTAACATTCAAATCTATGTATACTTATGTACTTGTTTATGTAAAAGTATCCTATTTACGCACATAAATAGCCATGAACAAGAAATTAATAATCGATGGGTATTTTTATTGGCAAGTCGTATACTAACTCCTAGGGACATCTTGTATAAAATCCACTGATTTATGACTTTAATAATTTGCAAAGCACTTATAAGCTAAACATTATATACACTGAATTAATTATAATATCAATATTTGAGTTAATTGAATTTTTAGAAAATTACATTTCATGTTTCAACTGTCTCTTAATTTTTATTGAGATAAACCTAACATTTATTAGTGCTTTTTGGGAAAAAAAATTCATTGCATAGGAAATAACCTCATTTCATAAAGTGCAATACATCAAAACTGTGAATAAAGAAGATTTTGAGGAGAATGAGCCAAAATTCCAAAAAACCACATTTTGAGAAAAACGCAAATACGGATATGGTTCTCAATGCAGGAGCAAGGGTATTTGTGATTTTTAAATTCCATTTTAGAACGTTCTATTTATCAAATTCTCCCAATTATTACATTTATGGAATCAGTGAAGGGACTTCTTGTTTAACAGCAAAAAAAAAAAAAAAAAAAAAAAAACAACATTTGTAGTATTTTTGTGCCTCAGTAACCTTAATGTTGAACACCAATGAACGATATTCCAACACATCTAAAGAAATATTAATTTCATTAATCCATTGGAGTCGAAACATTTAAGATTTTTCCAACAACATTCATTGGTTTTTTGTAATCTAATGTGTGCATCAAAATTTTCTACAAAACTCTTTTCTTAAGCAACGATATCAAGATATCAATAATTTTGAATAGGTATTGGGAAAATTAAGCTTTAATAAAATTAGGAAATTAAGTTTTAACGTTGTTTAATTGACAATATCTAGTTTTAGAAAATTGTTAGGGAAATATGTTTTATAGTTCAAATAAAACCAATGCGATGCATTTTTTACGATTCTTACCACCATTTTTTCGTTTTTCTTTGCGTTTTTTGTATTCCTACAAGGATTAAGCTCATCACGTTTTCCAGTTTTCGTTTACTAATTACACGTTAAGTTCTCGGGTTGGGGAGGGGGAAAGCGTATTAGAGGCTTATGCAGATCACGCCTGGACAGGAATATGTAGAGCCGAACCAGAATGAGTGAAGGAGTGCGGAAATAACTGTAACACGTCTTCTACGGTTCGTTAGGAAGAGGCAAAAAAGCACCGCAAAAAACCGGGTTCCGATCAAGACGAACGAGTTGCAGGTACGAAAGCGATCTCTGATAATAACTATCAGTGATTAATATTGGATACTTAATGGCACCGCATTAATCGGAGGGAGGCCTTTGGTGCCCAGACCGTCGGCAGGTACGTGGTCCACATACCGAAAATAAGGTAATTTTTTGCCCATTTATATTCTTATTTAATTATACGGAACAAGTAAATGTGTGAAACAGGACTTCAAATAAACTACGAGTACTTTGAAATCATTTGCATTTCAAAAGGGGTCTCCGGGTTCTTCAAAAAATATACAAGCACATTAGAAAAAAAAAACTCTTTCGTGAGGAAAACGAGTAAAAAGGATCAAAATGTAAAAAAAATATCTTCGGTCAGTTATAAATTAAATGAAAATATATTTAAATGGGCAGTCGATCATCATTACGAAATAGTGAATGTAAGTAAAGATTTTTCAATCCAGCTTACAAGTTTGGATAAAAACTAAAGCATTGTGTGCACTCTATATACCTTACTCGTGATCACACAGAATTCGTCAGTTTTTAATTAAAAACTTTTAAACTGTTGTGATGAATTGTTTTTAATTTGTGATGGTGATAAACTGTCATTTTCAGTATATTTTCATTTAACTTATAACTGGTTAAAGAAAACATTATTTTTTGCTTTTAGTTCTTTTTTTTTCTCTTTTGTCATATAGACGTGTTCGTTTTTATTTATTGATTATTTTCTACTTCTTTGATCTTTTTTTTTTTATTTCTCTTCCTAAAAGAATCCCAAATAAAAAGCAAAATTTTTAAGTATTTTTATTTATATTCTTATAATTGAATATTGTACACGCTTTCCAAAGTAAGCTTGCGTGTGAAATTTCAAGGTTCTGGCTTATCGGAAAGTAGGTGAAAAATTCATGAAATTTTTTTTATCAATTTGATGCACAGTGCAAGGTAATAATAAGTGTTGGAAAAGAAAAAAAAATTCTTTTCTTTTCTTTTCTTTTTTCCATATTGGTATAACTTACGAATAAAATAAAACAAAACCTGAAACGTTTACCACATAATATTCACATATATTTACATTATTTCTTGCATTTCCGTACAATATTTTAAAAAATGTTTTTGTTGTAAATAAATATAAATTGTTATAAATAAGAAAAAGTTGTAAATAAATATAAATTGTTGTAAATAAGGAAAGTTGTAAATAAATATAAATTTGACCCATTTTCAAAACTACGAAAACGAATATTTGTATGCGTGTGGGTTTCTAAAGTACAACATTGATCAAAATATGCAAAAGTAAAGACATTAATTTAAGAAAAATGTTCAGTTTTGAGGTTATATGTAATTTTTATAAACTTATATACGTTTAAAAAAAGTACAATTATTAGGGAAATTTTGAGAGAACAACCTAATTAAAATTCATAAAAAACTTTTTCTATCATTAATTTGCTTAAAGATTGGTGTATAAGTTTTAAAAGAAGCTTATTTTGAACATGTGTATGAAATTTCAAGTGTCGGAGAAATCCTGTATGCGAGTTAAATTTTTTTGTTTTGAGAATAATAAAGTTACAGTGGAAAAAGAAGAAGTCAAACAAAACAATGTACGTTAAAAAACTCCAGGAGCGTATAAGTAAGTAAGCTGTGTTTTTGCATTTCTCTCTCTCTCTCTCTATATATATATATATCTGTGCGTGCGTGTGTGTGTATAAGACGTGTACTTACCTTTATGTACATCTCGCATCAGATTTATTTAAATTATAACTGCAGAAATTAGCAGAGTATTTATAAACGTAACATTCCATTCACTGAACGTTATTACAGTTTCAAAAATTAAATTTTGTGAAATTAAAATGTTTCAGATTTGATTATTCAATTTCCCGTAATTTTTATACAAATATTGTGCAAAATTCAAAACTTGTGAGTATTTGCTAGAAAGAAAATAAGTTCATTTTGTACAGGAAATAACCTCATTTTATCTTTTTAACATGACGGAAAACGTAGAGTATGAGGGAAAGTGTACCAAAATTCTAATAAAATCACATTTTGAGATTATAAACGAAAATACACGGATATTTTTCTTTATGGCGTAGCTTGCATATTAGCAATTTTAAAATTCAATTTTTGAACATTCTCTTTATGAAATTGTCATAAATAACACATCTGCGAACTTCGGTGAAGGCCCTTTATTTGGTAGAAGCAAAATCCAAATTACAAATTTGTAGCATTTTAGTGTCTCCTTTACCTCAAAATGTAATCTTTCTTATCGCGGAATATTTTTGAGAAGGCTAAATAATTTCCTAATAATACAAAAGTTTTGCGAAAAATCTTTCTATTAATTCTGTGAAAATTCTATCTTAATAAAGAATTATCGCCTACAATTTGAGAAATTTTCCTCTCTTACTTTTTTTTAAAAGTAAGGTATTGCAAACTAGAGATTGTTGTGCAGGGTTAATCGTATTTCATTGCGAGCAAATTTTCAATTAGAAAAAACAGAACTGGCAATCAGCTTTCAAAATTTGATTAATTCTCTTCAATAGATTTCTGTAAGATATACAGGGGGATTCGCTGCCAGGGGAGAGGACACGAAGAAGAATCCCATAGCGTTGAAAGAAAGCAAATGTTTCCTTTACACGGAAGAGAGCATTGTACAGGCGCTAGATTGCGCAACGACCTCCCTGGTCACTGATGGACAAATACTCAGACGTTGAATTAATCGACATGAGCCTCATGCTGAACGTGGCGCTGCAAGAACGTTTCCCGAACAAGTGTGCTCCTCGTACGATCTCTGCAAAGATCATGTGATGCGGAAGAGGTGGCAGTGGAAGACTTTAGAAACGTTACATTTGGACATCATTGGATCTGTCGTGATCATTGGCCTGCGAGATCGTTCGATCTATCATAGCTGGACTTGTTCTCCTGGGGTCTTATGTAGTCATTAGTGTTCGAGACCCCGTTGAATCAGCTGAAGATCTAGTCGCTCGCCTCTTTGTAACTGCCGGGGAGATCCGAGACACGCCAGGGATCTTCCGGAATGTTGGGAACAGGCGTCTATGTGAGTGCTTGGGGTCGCGAATACCTTCTGTAGTGGGGTGTGATTTTTACCAGAGTAAAAATTATCATCAAAATTATTTCCGTTACTCTAACGTGTAATTTTTATTTTTGTCCCTTTTGCTTCCTTTGACTTAGTTCGTGTCGAAGACATTCAACCCCCTCCCCTCCCTACGTGAATCCGAATAATCTTTGCGCCCCTCCTGCAAGCCACTTTTTGTCTTTATTTCCATTTCTAACGTCTAGATCTCAGAAGCCTTCTCGGGGGGAACCTTCTTCAACACATTTTGGGCGCAACAGAATCGAATTGGACTCTTATGCCATAAACCTCGATTTCCCCTCAAAAGTGTGGCCGTGGAAGCCTAGTGGTCATGGTTTCGGACTCGTGACCAGCGGTTTTCGTTCTGTCGCGGGTTCGAGCCTTGGTTGCCAAAGAGCCTTGTCCTCCCGTTGGAATGCAATAATGTGGTTAAAAGGGCTTTGTGCTAAGCATTATGGTAGAAAAAAACATCAAACTATCTTTTATTTTAGAATGCGTAGGATGTATTTTTTATTATTTATTTCATCCTGTATTGGTATATTAAATTATAAGTTTTAATTAAGATCAAGGTGAGAAATGTACAGTCATTCCGAAAGAACATGCCCCAAAAAATTTACAAAAATTTTGCATCTAAGAATCTATCTTCAGAACTTTTTCTTAGTCCCGAGTTTAAATTTCACTTGAATTTCAAGCTCAAGTAAATCCTTTTTTTATAAATAAAGAAAAAATAATATCTTTAAAAGAATTTCTCCACTCCATACCTTTAAGATTCTCTCTTCTGATCTGTCTGATTTCAATAACAAAGTATATGCTCGTGACTTTCCTTTTAACTTATTGGCTTACAGATATTTTTCATCGCAGTCTAACCCATACTCACCGGTCAATTACTATTTATTTGCTATTTAAGAAAATAAGTTATAAGAAAATTAGAAGACATACAATTATAAGAAGAAAAGGATTTAAATTCCTCTTCAAAGAGACCTTTTTTTTACAGTACATCGTTTTCCCTACTACGTAGTTAGAGAAATCACCTAAAACGATTGTAATGTGAATTATCGAGATGAATCAAATGTGTTATGTACCATTCTATAGAACAATATCTCAGCCTTCCATGGCTTATAATATGCCGCCATCTATTAACGTAATAAAGGAAACACAAGGAAAAAAAGCTACAGTTCCTCCGTCCGTCTCACAGTCGGCAACTTAATAAGAACTTGAAATGTTCAACCGTCTGTCAGCTGGCTGAGTCAGCTGATGGATTAATATAGCCTCTAATTTTATCGATTATTCTAGCAAGTTAAGCAAAGTGAAAACATTCCATCAGACATAAATATGGTTTAGAAGTTTTGTTTCTGAAATCCCATTGCAGCTTATATATAACTTATACCATTAAACGAAAATAAAAGAAATAAAACTTTGAGAAATTTTACCTCGAAATTTATTAACTTATAATCTTAAGAAAATGTTTAATGTTCTCAAATAACTGAAAGCCTCTTAACTTTTAAGAACTTTTAACCTTATTTCGAATACATTTAATTATTTATCAAAGCATTTAAGGAGAAAAAATACCTATAAATTTTGTGGTCTTTGTTTGAAATCTAGTGGTCACACACACACACACACACACACACACACACACAAGGTCGTGAGCTCGTGATTCACGTTGTTTCCATTGGATCGTGGATTCGGATCCAGATGAAACTAAAGACCCGCGATGTCGTGGAATTGATGCACGTTCAATATGTCGAGGTTCAAAGTCCTCACGTTGGTGTGGCGTGAAAGTTTAGCAAAAGAGTGCATGCTCAGGTGTCGTCCTCGTCACTTGACCGGACGTATCCAATAGAAATCGTATTGATTCAACGTGCGACGTGTGTTTATCAGTCAATCAATATGTTTTATTGAAGGGGATATACCTCAAAAATTGACCCAAATTTCATTTTACAAATCTTTCAGTGCCTATCAAACAACTAAATTACTTTCTGAAAATCACGTAATTCTTTAAAATTCCAGCATAATTTGAATTTAAGCAAATGTTTTGGAAAAGAATCAGTTTCGCAACTGATTTCTTTGTGTAATGAAACACTAAAAGGAGAATGTTGCTCGATTTGAATTCGTTGTTCTTGACAAATGATCTCCGCTGCTGGAATGTGAGAAATACTGTGAAACCATCCGCATAATACCGGTGTCGGACAACGAATGCACTTCGAGGGATATCATTTTCCTGCTCTCTCCAGATGATTATCTGTAATTCCCAGCAGCACTCTATTATTAATGGCTGCAGATGAGGTATTCACAGATCCCACGGCATTTCCGAACACTCATTAATAAAACACTTTCCTCTCGTTCGGATTCAAATGGCGATTTGCTTTTTTTCCTCCCCTCTGAGGTGACTTCATGACTTGCGTTTCTGTATATCTTATGTTAAACATTTAAAAGTTAGTATTACATTAAAAAGCTTTAAATTTTAATTAATGGTACTATAATTTAAATACATTGGAAATAAAAGATCTTTCTGATCTGTATCAAAGAAGATCGCGATAAAGCAATTCAATTTTTTTTAGTTGTAAAAGAATTGCAAATTTAAGTATTTTTAAAATTAATTGCAATATAGTAAATACAAAATACTACTCTTTTAAAATGCAGAGGGTTAAGTAAATGCAAGAGGGTTTAAATATAACATTTATGAATAAGCAAGCAAAGAAGAAAAGAACATTCTTAAAATTTTCAATTCAAACAAATTTTAAATAAATTTTACGACTCCTTACTTAAATTTCTTGAAAATTAGGTGACAAAAGTGTGTTCTATAAGTAGAATTTTAAAATTTTAAAACCACATAAAATTATTATTCGATTAATGAATAAAATAAAATATTTTTTCCTTTCTTTCTATTTTTCTATAAGTTGACGAAGAAGAGAATTTTTATTCTGGATTATAGATATCCCATACCGAGATGAAAGGAACAAAAAAAGTCAATGATCAGTCGAACTTGAACGTTAATAATAGGGGATAATAGCTTTTGATGCTCAATATCCCTTAAACATTACTGTTGTTTTTTCTTTTGTAAGTGGACATTCTGGTATTTATGGCAACGAAAGGGCTGACTTTCTGGCAAAGACTGCCACGAAGTGGGATATTGATCTTAAAGTTAATATTCCTCATTCCTATTTTAAAAAGATTATGAGGGAAAGTGTCCTGAAATCATGGAACGAAATATATATTAAATCAAAAACAGCAAGCATCACGAAAAGATTTTTTCCAGATGTCAATATAAGAATGCCTTGCCATCACTTCTTCACTAGCTTTAAAATTACGCAATTTCTAACAGGTCACGGTAACTTTAAAACATATCTGAATAGATTCAATTTAAGTTCGAATACAATTTGCAACTGCAGCGCCGGAGGTGATGAGGACATTGAGCACATTCTGTTTCTATGTTCAAAATTTGTCTCACAGAGAAATATTCTTAAATTAGCTTTGAAAAAATTAAACATTACTGGCCTCCAAATTTTAGTAATTTAATTTCTAGTAAAAGTTCTTTTGTTCTTTTTATCAAATATATTGAAGATATTTATAATCATTCTTAATTTTTGTTTGTACATTGTTTAGTCACATGTTTTTGTCTACTATAATATACTGTTTTATACTTACTTCTGTAAGCCATGTGTGATACTTAGTGGTACACAGGGACGTTGTTTGTTATTCAATTAAAAAAATATCCCTTAAAACCAACCTACGATGGAATTGTCAAAACCTCATTGAGATTAAGCACAATAAAGAAAGATTGGCGCAATATCTGCCTTAAATTTTATTTTGACAAATTCAATAAATGACTGCCTCTTCACTTCTGATCCTGCTCTGTCTTGAAGGTGGGATAACGTACTCGTATTTTATGTTTAGATAGAAAATTATCCGTCTCGCGTATTAAGTGTTTTTTAAATAGCCCCTGGCGCATGCGTGAAACATGTGCAAAAGTTCTACCCATTTCTGGAGAAGCAAATTTCAAATTAAGCTGGCGTCTCCCAAGACTTTGTGATAGCCGAATGGATGGCCAATAAAATGTTGAACACCCAGTGTATGAATTCTCTCCTATTGCAGCTTCCGAAATAACTTTTGAGACGTTGTAACATACAAGCGATGGAGCCCTCGTGAGACATCTCTTGTATATCTTTGACAAAGAAAGCAGCTTTAGAGCAATTCAAGTTCTTGGGGAGGATGCAATGAACGACAGAACACGATGTTATAAATGAGACAATAGTTGTCAAGAACAGGCACAGCGGAGACATCCTTTCCTTGTTCTAGAAGAAGCTCTTGATTGAGCTATAAAAACAGCCTGATGCCTACAAAGAAGAGTTAGCCGACTTTTAGGACTTTTTAAGTTTCATAAAGACTTTGACTCAGTTTATAGAGGAAATTATAGATCGGAAAGATTAATAGGGTTTAAAGTGTTCTTACAGTACCGACGAGGGCATGCAACATTGGTGCCAGAAGGTTATTCTATAACCGGATTGCCAAGATTGAAATTTGATTCGTGGTTTTTCAGATGAGTAGAATTTTCTGATAATGTTTTGTCATGCACGTGGGAAAGTTTCTGCTCCACTTTCGTGTAATAATGTTTGACTTCTCGACCATTCTTAACAAAAAAATTACAGTTTATATATATGACTTATTGTTTCTTTAAATGCCTAATTACTTATTGAGATTTAGGTAGCAAATAATGAATAGCCTCACAGGAGATGCAGGGAATTATCTACTGAGATGTCCAGCCTCCAAACAAAACTATTCCTTGTGTCTTCTATTATTGTTTACTAAGACAGACTACCATCCGCAGGGGTAGGAAAGAAGCCAAGCGACGTCAGTCGACACGTATTTATCCTCCATAATGCTTTATAATTACACGATAGAAAATAGCGAGATCTGGTTAAGAGGATTTACCCCTCTCACCCAATTCTCCTGACTTGACACCTGTTGACTATCACTAATTTCATGTATTTACATTCTCCTCCAGCCGAATATTTTTGCTCTTGATGACGTGACCGGCCGCAGTGGGCAGGGTCGAGAATCTTGATTGACATTTCTTCCGTCGAGTCGTGGGTTCGATTATTGATTCTACTAAAGACCTGCCGTGAAGCATGGTTGAAGTACGTTAATTCTGTCGACATTCCTTATCCCGTTAGTAAAGTGGGAAAGTTTGGAGGGAGGGGGGAGGGAGGCCTGCTTAGGTATCGTCCTCGCCGCTGGACTGAGGTTTCGAATTAAGAGATTCTTCCCAATAGTCAATCAAATCACATATGAAAACTGCCATCCGAGTCTTTTGCCTCACCAAACCTTAGGACTGTTACCGAAGAGGAATTCATCTCTTACTAGACACATGGCGAGAAGTCGAAGAGAGTAATGGCGATTATACATTATATTAGGTTGCGTACATTTTCTGTTCTTTGTGTTTCTTTTTCCTCGCAACAACGGGCGGAGAGTTTGCATTTACTTAATACTTATGAAGCACTTCCAAACTGATCATAATTTGATAAAAGTGACCCATTGTGAGAACTGGATACTTTAACTACATTGAATTACATCGGAAATACCCGTTTACATTCCCAATGCAACTAAAGAATGTTAATCTAACAAACAAACACACAAATACGAGGAAGATATTAGGAAGTTTGAATTATTACTAAGAAATAACCAAGATATCTGAACAAAATTTCTTTTGCATGTTAATCGATTCTAACGTACACAATACTGTAAATTACAGTTTTTCATGCTGATTTGTTCGGTTTCAGGTAGCCGTAGAATGAAGTCACCTGCAACTATCGTAAAGTTTTAGTTATTACTAAAATGATCAAGATAGACACATAATTTTTTATTCTAATAACCCTCCCGAGTTCCTCCCCGTGTTTCTTGATCTCTCGAAGGCCTTCACTGTAGGCCGAATGCACTCGTATCTTTTCCATACCAAGAGTTACTTGAAGCTACGGCCTTCTGAAACCAAACAAAGCGTCTTAAGTAGATGCAACTTTACGACGCCCCTTCGTAAATAATCATCAAGAAATATTACTACTGATACTTACATTATTTGTGTAATATACGAACTAATTCAACTGAAATACCTAACTGAAGAAAATACTTTAGTAAATACGTTTCTTGCATAAAATAATTAGACTCGAATCTAATAATGATAATTTCTAACCACTTTATTCAAAAAGATGTCTCTTCGAAATTATAGGAGAATAAAACATGAGCAATAGTTCACGAGCATTTAAATGAGGGAAGCCGCGAGGCGTAAAGTCGCACACCTTTCAGCTGATTCTAATCTGCAAATATTCATTAGAGGTCGTGAAAGTAGTCATAACACGGCGAAGAACAAAATGATTGTATTTATTATCGCGTCATTGCGGGTTCCGCCTGCAAAAAGATTTGATAAAAGATGCGCTGCTTCTAATCAGTATTCCTTTCGAGCGAATGTTCTAAATTACATTTACCAAATGGCCGCATTCAAATTCTCTGAATGTGGAAACGTCGGGTGGTGGTCTCATTCTCTGAAACTTTATTGGCTCTCTAACACCCCGCCTGTCAGCCATTCATGTCAGCACTTGGAAATGACAAAAAACTTATACATTAAAACACTTGTTGAAGTACCTTTTAAAGTTAATGGGAAGTTTCAACGGGAAAAGTTGGTCGCGAACTCGCAGTCGGCGTTGTACCCGTCGAATCGTGGATTCGGGATCTGACGCAGCTGAAGACCCTTCGCGTAAATGGGCTGTTGCACGTTAAGTTCGTTAAGGATCCAAGTCTTTCCGTATCATGGTGTGGAAGTTTGGTGAGCGTGATGGAAACTCGAGTATTGTCCACGTCACTCGACAGAGGTTAAAATGAAGTAAATAAATGTCGTGTTATTCCAAAGTGCATCGTTTACGTCTGGCGTAAACGTTTTTAGGTAAAATGTAGACATCATGACCCCGAGGTACCTTTCTTCTTTCCCATGAGGTTTGCAATCTTTAGTAAACAGGATGATTCGACTCTGGGATACCCTAACGATCCTGCTCTGTTTTCTACCCACCTTGTTGACCAATGTTTACCTTTTCTCCTGTCCAGATGACAACTTGAACAAGTGTTTGGCGCATCTTAGCCAGATTTTGCCCTTGCTCCATAATCCTCATTCATTAACGAAATGTGACGTAAGTAAATAATCAAAATTAGAGTACTAAGAGGAGATCCCAAAAGCAAAGTTCATAAATTACAGTCCAAATTCGTATATTACCAATTCAGTTATTATAATTTTTTTCTATTCCTCGTCACACATACACATAGAAAAATATTTAAAAAAAATTGACGAGACATGAAAACTGATTTAATATGGGCATGTAAAAAAATTAATCTTAGGAACCATTAAAGTTCCTGTTTTCCGGTCGTATTAACTGTTTGAAAAAATTTTGTTCTAAAAGAATTAACATGAAAAAGGCGAATGACGTGCTCAAAATGATTACCATGGTAAGTATGCAGACGTTTGAAGGTGATATACAGCCATAGACAAAAGTAATAAGATTCCTTATCTGTTGACGTTAATTGTGAATCAGTCTTACTCGAAATCACTGAATATGTATATTTTATTGTCGAGTGTAGACAACATAGACAAAACTTCATTGCATTCAGCAAGCAATAATTGTTATTATTGCGACGATAATATGAAATTCGTATTTTCTTGAAATCATTAATTCGTATAATCTTGTGTGTGCTCACTACTTTTAGTGTATTTACATATGCATTCACTCAAGTTCTATCAGTTTGACTGAAATCGCAGAGTGTATCGTTTTAAACTATGGAAAATGCCGAAAAGTAGTGAATTAAGTCAAGAACAACATTAAAAAATGTAGTTTTTAATCAAACAAGGCAAGAACCAAACCGAGATTGCAGAAGTTGTTGAATGCTCGAGATGTGCATTTCAATGCACTATGAATCGTTTTTAAATTTCTGATGCGTATTTAAATCCCATAAAAATGGGATGAAAAAAAGATAACTGCAGTCAAAGAGGACTGATTATTCGAACGGATTGTTTTTTGTGAGTGTTCGCAAATCAGCACCCTCTCAGTTTGCTATTGATTTATCGTTGATGATAAGAAAACAAATCTTGCCTAGAAGTACTAACTGGATTCAAAGGTTGCAAATCTAAGAAGTTACGACTCCACGGTGGGTCTTTAGTCGTATGAAGACTCGAACTAACGACTGGATGGAAAGTTCACGATCAGGATCACTAGGCCCCCATTAGCTGCGATAAGAAATAAAAAACTGTGAAAAAATTTCTATTTTATAAATTATCATAAAAATTTATTAACGATCTAGACTGTATGATATTTTTCCTGAAGCCATATTGAATAAGTCGATAAATACTTGAATTAAATTTTCAAGAATTTAAAATCAAGTTTCCTTTGTTACTCTCTAATGCTTTATACATCATTTGATTCATATTTTAATGCAAAAAAAGTGTGAAAAATTCTGCGGAAAATTACTTTAAACTTTAATCTTGTAGTTATTATTTGAAATTCGATCACTATTCGAAATATAACTGAAAAAAATGCAATAAAATAATCAAAATTTACAAAAGATTAAACAGAAATAGGACAAAAAAATGACTAAATATATTTTTATGGACTGAAAATTATCTTACAAACTTGATTGTTTTATAATTAATTCTTGGAATATGCAGGAAAGCATACGCACTCATTGCGTTATCTCTATCAAGTGAAGATAATATGACAATTATTGCAGGACCCTTTGGAGGCTAGGATTCTAATAATAATAATTAAAATGCATAACTCAGTTTTTAACAACCATAGAACTATGATAATTGGTGCTACAAAATTGTCATTGTCATTTCCGGACAAAATTAGATCTATCACGTAAATAAATATCTAATAATAAAATTGAAAACTTAAAATTTGAGCTATTGCGTTAATTTCAATTCGGGTTTTCAGAGAAAAATGTTACCATCTATAATTTGATATTTATTTAAGAATCGTTTACGACTTGTTTCTGGGTTCCTTTCTATAAACCCTTTGGGATTTTCAGATGTTATTTGGCTTGATAACCTCTTCTTGTGAACGAACTGAGAATTATATAAATTATATAAGAAATATTAAAGTGTAATGAATAAGATGGATGTGATAACATTTATAAACTGCGGAGATTTTAATAAGTGGATCAGTGGTAAGAGATATATATGGATGACGATATGTATTAGTAGTAGAGAGAGAAATTCCATGATAGATGATATAGAAGACGAATTCGATTTTACGACTATGATCCAAAAGTTCCCGAAATGGTTGCCTCCAGTCAATCGGGTGTTCTACGAGCAATCGAATTCATCTTTGCTTCTGAGAGAGTTGAAGACATTTTGAACAATTCTTTTTTTTTTTTTTTTTGTGAATCTAGGCTAAAAATGTTTTTCTGTATTATGTTGGAAATGTTTCTCACCGTTAACGTAAAAGTAATTGCTTAAAAACTTGTTGTTTTTGCACATTAAATTCACGAACTGACAATATGGAAACTTTTAAGACACCCGGTACAACCAATTCCGTATTTTCAGTCAACCTATTTATGTTTTTCAATTATGTCACTTAATTTTTTAAAAAAAGTGTATTCCATTTAGTTAATTATGACTTTTGACTTTCGTTACTTTTAAAGCTATTTGTTATTGCGAACAATACGTATTGTTTATATTTTCAAATTAAAATAAACTTATTTGTGTATATTCATCGAATTAATTTACAACGAATATATTTTAATTTAATGTAAGAATTTACTTATAAATCCAAAGGGATCATTAACAAAATTACGTTAAAGAGGGTATAAATAACGCTTTCCCTTTTAAATAAAGATCCTAATTAATCGAAAAAGTCTGAAATTTATTTTGCAATAATGGAACAAAATTCAATTATTATTTAATCAGCAGAACAATGTTACCTCTAAATTTTACTACCATTGTTGGCAGTAATTGATGAATAAATTTGTGGATGTGACTGCACTATAAGTAACACCAGTCTTTGGGTAATGAATGCACAAAGTGAATTAATATAAATGTAAAAAAAAGAAAAAAAGCTCGAAGACGAGCCCTTCAACAAAGTCCATCACTTTATTTGAATACATCGATATTAACGAGGACGGATGAAGTGTGTAACATAGTTCTGCAATAATCTTCGAAGAGCGTAACAATTTGCAAAAGAAAAAAGAAAATGTCATTGATTGAGATTCACATCAAATGCAAACGTTGGTTTTAAAAATAGTTCGTATATTGAAAATATGTCATCTCTTTACGATTTCGGCAGTGCAAATGGCTGTTAGATTAACATGCACACAGGAAAAGAAAGAAAACGTCATTTCTATCACGTGGAGGAATATTCTAAATGCCAAATTGAAGTCTGGGAATGTCCGAAAAGTGAACGTGCTGAAGAATTAGTTTCACTAAAAGCTTCGAAATCGAATTATTTTTATACAAGGAAAAATGCATTATTTTTGATGATTCAAAGGTGAGCGGGGTGTTAAATGGAACATTTATAATCCATGCGTTTGATGATTCTTTCTATACTTTGATCGGCACAAGTAGTATGATTCAACAAGTTCAATGCTCCAACAATATTCCAACATCGTAACAATTTTCTATCAGAATAAACCCTTCTGCTTCAACATTAATATTTTTTCAATGTTTTAACAACTCTCAGTTCTTTGAAATAATTGCAAGAAAATCAACCACTAACATATACGTGTAACATTTTGTTCATGCATTCGACACTTGCCAAACAAAAGGCTTAAACTTTGTTCTTTTTACTTGCTGTACATATATATCTCTCTTTTTTTTTCTTTCACCTCATGATATACGTTAAGCTTGTATTTCAGTTTGAGTTTTTGGACGGAGGTAAATACCAACTCAGAATTCTTCAGCAGTAGAAATGCAATTCAGAAAACTCTGTGATGTCCAAAATGCTCGAGAGTTTAACCCTCGTGAAAGGGATGAATTGGAAAGTGACGCCCTCCACCACGTCTTCCCGCTTTTTGTTTCTCAACAAAGGCACGATGACATCATCCGAGATCAGGGCATGTGCCTGGAGTTCTACTTCGTACTTCTCTCCTCGTCTGCAGTAATAAGGCTTCCTCAGGGTGAATGCCGTGTCTTTACCCTTCGAGAGTTGGAAGGATACCTCAGATTCTTGGCGTTCGATTTTACCATCCACCATCCTCCTGGCTATTCTGACCACTCCCGTGTACTTGGGCTGCCTGACAGCGTAATAATTGTTGTCTAGCCTCACCGGAAAGGCTGCCCCCACCAAGAAAATGTTCTTTTCTACTGTCGAGAATCGTATTCCGAACACTCGAAGAGGTCTTCCTGGAGGGGAATACGAAAGACCACGATATCTGGTGCAGATGAAGTACTCTGGAGGTGCGGATCTCTTGTTGTATTCTGGGGATATCCCTGTAGGGACGGGCACACAGTCGGGAATGGCGAGATTCATGAAAATGCTGAAGCACTCGTCCAGGGTGAGCAGCCCGCCTTTGGCGGGTCCCTTGGCGAACTCTTCCGGAGACATCGCCAAGAAACGAATGTAGGGCAGGTGGCTCTCCAGGACCTGCCGAATGTTCTCGGGGTCGTCGGGGATCTTCCTTCTCTTGCACTCGTCCTCCCCCCATTGAACGAGGGAAGTGTAGACGGTAAACTCTGAGTAGAGGTTGAGATAGCTTCGGCTGGCGATGAGCTCAGCCGTGCTGGGCAGCACCATGGGGAAGCTAGGCGAGGTGAGCACATGGAATGTCTGCCTGTCCATGATGTTGAGGCAGAGGAAGATGAGGAGGGGAGCGTCGACGGATTGCGCGAACTCGTAGATCTGACAGACGTTCTTGGCGTTGACATTGGCCTCCAGGTAGGAGAAGCATTGTTCTAAGAGGTGGGGAAGGGCGTACTTCTTGGCGGCGAATGCGGTCATCATGGCGTCTTCAATGCTTTGAAGACGTAGACCATCGCTGTAGGCGTACCTGAAAAGAAACATTGAGAGTTCAACGTAAAGTCAAGTAATTAATTATATCTCTAGTTTATGAAAGATGCTGAAGAAGGCATATAATTTTCATTGACTTCTTAAATGCAACATATTACAGCAATTAAAGCAACAGATTATAGTAATAAATTATAGTGACAGGAAATTTTACTATCCTATTTATAATATATTAATGTGTATAATTACACACACACACACACACACACACATATATATATAAATATATATTTTCAGTCATCCTTCCGTTTGATACAATAATAGTCCAAGATTATTATAGTTATATACTTATGTTTTGTAATTTATAAGACGAGATTTTTAAAGTTTGTCTTTTTAAAATTCTTTTATGTGTAACACAGATTTTATACATATTATTAATTTCATTATTTTTTTTTTTGGATCAAAATGACCTAAGGAACCAAAAATCTGGATACAACAAACTTTATTTGCGGGGATATTTTAATATGATAAGCATAAAATTAAATATCTAGCTTTTTCATTTTGTAATAGATGTGTTTCGTTAATAATATAAGAAATTATCCAAATTATATAACAGAAATCTTTCCTCTTGGGTTAGAATTTTTATTGTAATCGTGAAATTTTTTTTGAACTTGAATATCAGCATAAGTTTTTATAATATATTTATTTAAAATAAAAAACATACTTATTTTTAATTAAAAGGTTTCATGACATTAAAATTAAAGTAGAATATGTAGTCAATATTTTTAATAAACAACTCCCTCTCTTTCTCACACACAAATATTTTCTTTCGATAGGTTCGAAATCACCATTATACACTGTTTAAAAGGAACGGTCAATTAAAGTTAAATCACAAAAATTTCGTAACAAAGTATTGAAATGAGTTATGTGATAATTTTTAAATATTAATCATGATAGATGAAATATTAATTGAGAGAAGTTTGATTTATAGATTAATCAAAAATGAATTATAACGAATGTGTTAATTCAATATTTAGGAGAAAAACATCTTTCCATACAATTATTATTTGAAAAGTAATTTCTGCAGTCTGCTTTCAAAGAAATGTTTGCAGATACGTTTTCTTTGCTGAGATGTGAAATAAAATTTTTAGAATGTTATACATTAATGTGATTTTCAAATAATGTTTGTTTTCCCGAAATTTAATAGTTTTGGGAACTGAATAACCAAAATAAATTTTTTCATTAATGAATACATTTGATATTTTTTTTGCAGCAGCCAATTTGTTCAACCAAAAATATGGAAGGTCGTAAAAAAATTTGCAAAAGTTCTTTCATGCATTCACTAAGTACGTGTTGTGTTCAGCACAAATAATTTTAACGATTTTAGCATTCCACAGAGTGGGCTAAACGTCAGTTTTCTATTTAAGATGGGAATAACTGTTAAGACAATTTTTTAATTTATTTTTAGATTCCTTAAAGTCAAGAATTATAAAATTTTCATTATGAAAGAAAGTACACAAAGCGGGAAAATTTATGATATGATTAAAGGTTCTTTGTTCTAATCCAGGAGACATTTTAGTGTCTTTTTCATTTCAGAAGACTTTCTTCTATAATATTGGTCTTGGTTAAGCGTTGACTAATACAAGAATCTGTTGCAGAAACTCTAAGAATTCATTGATTGAGTGGTTATTAATGCCACATTTAGAAGCAACACGGTCTTCGTCATTTTGAAATCGGTCAAGTGATGAAGACCACACCTAAGTGTACACCCCCTCTGAGAACCTCCTCACCATGAGAAGACTTTGAATCTTGACAGACATAACACGCATCAGCTCCACTACACGACCTGTATTTTGGATTATCAGGACTCGAGCCCTCGGCCCGACGAAAACAACGCCAGCACGCGATCATGATCCTCGGAGGCCGTCTATGAGCTGGGAGATCTCAAAATTCTTGATTGCGTGGATGAAAGTATTCCTTAATTGACCAGGAACAGTGACCGTACGTCGTTCTCGAGAACTTAGAATTAGTCCTCCCTTTCTCTTGACCTCAGTGCGTCGAATTTTATTTTCTGGGAGTATCTGAAAAGATTGTCCTTACTTACTAAGTTGTTTGCTTAGTTCGAGACCAATACTCGTCAAGAAATGCAAGGGGTACAGTAAAAAATATTGCAAGTTTTTAAGAAAAACGTATTGGAAAGAGCTCGTCGTTGCAACTAGACATCAACGGTGGCTAAGAGATACTGTTTTCCGTAGCTGATATATAATTATTTCCTATGTATAATTATATTCTGTCGCAAAACATAAGAAGGCGAATGTATTTAAGAGCAAATACTTCAAATACTTGAAAATAATAAGAAATAGCCAAATAATGATGGGGAAAATTATTTTTTTAAAAAAAATAACTTCAGAATAATTTAACAAAATATTTATAAGCTACCATTGTCCTATGCGATTAACAAATCTACACTTATAATTTAAATTATTTGAAAGTGAGAATAGAATCATATTTGACTCATTTAACGTTTATCGTCAGAAAAAAATATGTATGCACAGAAACAGATGAAAATTGGTAGAACAAAAACAGTTCAACTTTTGTAAAACTTTCAGATTGATTAAAAGTTAAAACAGTTTTTTAATCAAAATTTCGCATAATAAACACACTAAAAATATTTTGGCACAAAATTTAAATTAACTTTCCATCTCAAATAACTTCCCAATGAAACCTCATTAAATGCATTTTTATATTAAAACATTATAATTCTCTACTATATTTAATTATTTTTGCCACTCAAATTATATGTAGAGTTTGGCATAAATAATTGGAAAAACATTTTTTTATTGTTTTAAAAACATTTCGCACATTAGTAAAAATGGTCATTATTTTAATTAAATAAATTATTTTCTCCAGCGAACAAAAACTGAATATTTTCTCATCATTCGTATATTTAAAAATGTAGGGCATACAAAGATGGATGAGTTTACTTCTCCACGAATTGTGGAGTTTTAATGACCATAATAGAGACCTACCGCACTAACTTTATGAATTTTAATGCATTTTATAATGATAATTACCACTCGTGTTTTGCAGTTGGCAGTGAAAGTGAAGGATAATCGCGCAAACAAAAGATTTTCCAGTTTGTGAACAACAGCATTATTGAAATTGTAATATTCGGAAATAAATTTAAGAAACCTAAAAACTCTATAACGTAAAAAGTGTAAATGATTTATCGTTCCGTTGCAAATAAACAAAAAATATTTAACAGACCATAAAATGAATTTTTTAACATAATAGAATGGTTGTGAATAGTATAATATAGAGAGCTTTTATATTTTTAATTATTTAAAAACTAATACAAACCAATGAAGTAATTTTTGTAATAAAGTATTTCATTATTAACTTTAAAACTCATTCCATATTCCATAATTACAATTTTAAATATTCTATTCACAAATAAATATCCGCATTAATACTACCTAACAAATGGTTTGAGTGACCATTTCCAACCAATTATTCACAATTTATTACTTACATCATCAATAAAAATCTTGACATGTTTAAAACAACTGTTATAATGTATGATAAAATATTTGGTCATTTTTGTATGCTCTATAATTTCGTCATAATTAAATAATTTTAAATAATTATTACGATTATCTTTCCCCTTTTAAATTCAAATAAGAAATATGCTTCATATAATGAAAAAATGTAGTTTCTGATAGAAAAAAATCATACACCGCAACATCATGGACAACATGTAATTTACATTTTTCTCAATAGGTGTTTAAGATTCTGATACATCTTCCTCGAAATCTACGTTATCGGAAGATTTGCAATTTTCTTTGTAATAAAACGAGACTATTTACTATACAGTGATTTCATTTATTTTGATTAACTCTGAAAAATTCAAATACAACATAATATTTGAATAAAAATTAAAGTAAATTAGAATCAAAAAAATTAAATTTTTTTAAAGTTTTCTAAATTTAAATTTTAATATTAAAATTATAAAACTAAATAAAAAATAACCTTTTTAAATTAGAAAATGACATAAATAATTTTAAGTTTTAAAATTAAAATTATATTCAGTGCATACAATGTTGTGTTTATAAGTACTCCACAAATTTTCAAATTTATAAATGCAGTGCATTTCATGCAAAGTAAAGTTAGGGTTACGAAATACAAATGTAAATACGGATATTTGTTATTAATTGCTGCTACATGATTGTTTATGTATGTAAATGCGATTTCCTTTACTTAAATAGATGCACAAGTATACAGATATCTTATTGTTAAAGAATATCTCTCCCACTGCCTTTTATTAAGAAAAAAACAAGTTAGGATTGTAACTATGGTCTTCAACGATTTTCTCTTAAGCTAACCTTAGAAACTTTTTGTAAATAAAATTGCATGAAATAAAAACCTCGATCCAACCGAATAAAACGTGATCTACTCAAATTAGATGAACTAAAGAAATGTAATGAATTGAATCGAAGAAACGTTTATATAAGAGAGGCCAAACTGAATATAGTTTGATTTAAAGGTTGGTACTAGGAAGTTGCTGGTTAGAGCAGAGATCTTTAAACTGAGTTCCTCAGAACCCTAGGGTTCCTTCGAACTTTGACAGGGGTTCCGCTAGAGATCTCTATTTATTATTTTGCTAATTTAGGCGCTTTGATTCGCCCAAATGTTAGTAAAATTTTAATTTTTATTGAAGATTGCATACTTAAAGGCAGTTTGCTTGTAAAAATAAATATAAATAAATATTTTAAGGATAAAATAAAATCTTAAATTTCGTAAAAGTCACGTACTTCAAATACATTAATCGAGACGCATTAGGTCACATAGTAGTCTGCGTTCTGTGGCTCAGGTAAAGAATCACCCACTTATTTTATTATTTTCAAGGTATAAAGTAAAATTGGCGCCACTCTTTTAAAATTGAAATTTTGGGCAGAATTTATTTTGGAAGATAATATTAAAGGCTTTGTTAATTTGTATAATATTTTAGTAGAAGGTAACGCTGATCCTGATAAAAATGTAAAAATTAGTTTGGTCAAACATTTATCAGATCTGCAAAAACATTTCTTGAATATTATTCATTTCTTGAATCCTGTTCAAAATTAAAAAAATATCTTGGATCCAAAATCCTTCTCAAGATTGTGAATCCTCCGAGCTCCCAATAAAAGAAGAAAACCTCCGAACTCCTAATAAAAGAAATAATTGAGTGTATGTCAATTTGATGGATATATCAAATTGATACACACTCAATTGAAACTAAAATTTATATAGTTAAGTTGATATTATGTATTTTTTGCTTGACATTAGAAAAGAATATCCTAAAATGGCCGAAAGAGCTGTGAAACATCTAATAATGTTTCAACCTATATATGCGAAAAATCTTTCTCTTTGTGCGTTGCGACAAAAACAAAATTCAGAGACAGATTGGATGCTGAAAAAGATATTAGGTTGCAGATTTCAACAATTATTCCAGACATAAAAATACTTTGCAATAGAAAACAATTACGGCCAAATCATTAGAAAAATTCTTTTCATTAATTTGTTATATTTTAAAAAGTATTGTTGCTTTTGTTTATTATTCATAGGCTATATTTTAGAAAACCAAAGAAAAAAAATGTTAGTCACCTTACCATTCATTAATCTTACTAAAACGTTTCTACTATGCTAAAATAGAAATGCAACAATAATTTTGTAAGTTTTTGTAGGATAAAGGGCTTTGATATCCTATTTTTTCTTCTCTTTGATCAAGGGGTTCCTTGAAAGTAATGGTAAGCTCGAAGGGTTCCCAAAGTTCAAAAGGTTGAATACATCTGAGTTAGAGGATAGCGCGTAGTGCAGTTGACGTGTGTTAACTTGTCTCCATAGGAGATAAACTGCTTAGGTGAATCTTCTAGAGGAGCAAACATTAGTTCTCCCTTTTGAACCATCAGGGTGTAGGATTCAATTCTCTGGAACCGGGCAAGTGGTTAAAAAGATTAAATTGATATATGTTCCATATTAGATTGCAATCGCTTTGGGAGTTTGTAGAGTAATAAAGAGCATTTCCATATAACCGGAGTAACTTAAATAAACCAAAAAGTATAATCACGTGTTTCCTCTACATTTGACTATAATTAATCGTATGCTTTGACTTTACCTCAGTGACTATAAGTTGGTAAACGATTATCTCTGAAACGAGTAACAGGAAGGTTTATTTAAGTGTAGCATAAAATAAGCTCGTTTCTCTTCAACGAAAACGTCTCAGCTACATAACAGTTATAAAATTTGTAGAAGAAGGAATTTTAAAATACTGATTTATTCTTAAAAAAAAATTAAAATTTTAAATATTTGTTTGTTTGAAAACTGAGTATTTTTTTTCTGAAATGGATGTTTCATGCATGTTAAAATAGAATGAATACAAACTTTTTTTATAAGTATTTTATAAAGTTGCTCACAGACTACTGCATCCCCCGAAAAGTTTCCCATGCTTGTTACTAGATATAAAAGGGAAATAACATTAGTTTCATACAACAACTGATAATGTTTCTTAGTGCATATTATATTGTTAAGATATGATATCATGCGTTATTTCGAGACATTTTTTAAATTGGTTTTAGGCATCGAGTTCCATTAAAAGAAAATACAAGAAAAATTTTATAAAGTGGTTTTCTCGCGTATTTTTCTTCAAATAACCAATGGCGATTTTCATTTGACACGAGAGCCCTTTCCAATGAATGATCCGGGTATTATGTCAACAGAAGAAAAATGATTAAATTGTAGTGAATAATATTAAAGATATATAATTTTACAAAATGTGACGAATTTAAAAATAAGTTAATGATAAGGGGAAAGATTGGAGGGAAAATAATCGAAGCTTGAAGCTCGATTGCGCTGACAGAAGAAAGAAATCAGTGGTGTTGTGGACTAATTACCTGTGAACGGACGTATAGTAGGATCCTATGCAGAATTTTGGCACTGACTCGGATCCAGGCAGAAATGGTCAGATAGGAAAAAATTTACAATTTTAATTTTTGTTCGGACACTTTTAAGGGACCTTATTCACAGACAAAAAAATTTAGATATTGAAATCTGAATATTCGTAGATCCAAATAAAATAAGTTGATTTCCCTCACTGCTCACTTTCTGTTAGTGTGACTATGTCATAAGAGATTAGACATTTACTAGTGATAGGGCAATTAGTGGATAGAAATGCAACAGGCGAGTTAAAATGGAGCACAACTGGAGGGACATTCTAACCCCTGGCTTCGCTTTTGTAACATATATCAGTCGCCCTAAATGAACAAAGTTCACACAGTTAAGAGACGGTATTGAAAAACAAATTAATCTTAATTTTTCCTTTGAAATAATCCCAAATTGAGACAGACCCAAATCCTGATTTAATCTAAGCAATCATATATCTAATTTTTCTCTCTTTCTCTGTTGTGCAGAAGAACACGTCCGCTATCGTAATCTTCCTCCGATCCCTTCAGGCCACTGTAGCCTATAGGTCATTGTCTTGAACACGAGGCTGACATTGTTTCTATTGAGCCCTGATGCCACTGAAGATCCGCTGTATAGCGGGGAGGATGCACGTTAAATCTGTCGAATTTCCGAGTCCATTCATTTCTGCGTTGTAGAGGTTTGGAGAGGGAGTTGCCAGCTCATGTGTCATTCTCGTCACCTGTAATCGAGGTCCTGTTGCCATAGCCCTCGTGTTGCTTCTAAGTGCGACGTTAAGAAACAGCCAACCCTACAATCTCGTTTTCCGCTTTTCTCCTCCGGCCGTCCATCGATCTCTTTCTTTCTAGTATTATCTGTATTCTCATCCATTACACTTAAATTTACATAATAATGCTGATTTTGATACTTCACAATGCGAGGTTCTTATAAATGCCCATAAGGAAAAAGGCTCGCTAAACGTTAGAAATTCGTCATGAAAATTTTCTCTTGAAAAATAGCCAATTATTTGTATTATCTAAACCAAGATCAAAACATTATTCCCCCCCCCTTAATTATTTGAAAGGAATTTGTGGTACGTTGAGGTATAATTATTACTAAGATAATTGTACGTATTAATTAACTCTTTTGTGCATTTGTTTGGTGTTTGGTCCATTCATCGAAATAACTGGTACTATGGAGAACCCAGTGACCTATGTCTACTGAGTTTATAACGATGGACTTCGAAAGGTCGAGAAACACTGGGAGAAATGTACAAAGCTGAATAGGGATTGTGTAGTGAAGTCTTTAGAAGAATAAATATAAAAATCAAGTTTTTATCTTTGTTTTAGTAATAATGAAAACTTTTCCGATACTGTGAGTTACTTCAATCTACGACTTTCTGAAACCAAACAAATGAACACGAGAAGTTGTCATTTACAACATTCTATAGACAAGGATCCATCTGTAATTGGAAGAACTTTTATACAAATGTTGTGTTTGCTTTTTACTTATAATTGGTAATTTATGATATCCCTACGTATAATGGATATTAGAAAGAGACAGATTTTGATTAAAATCTTAAAAAATAAAAGGTATTAAGAGAAGAATCCCCTCTCAAAAGTGCTTTTCTTCCTTTAATAAATTCTTTAATAACACACACACACACACAACACACACACACACACACACACACACACTGAAGATTATCAGTGAATAATTAGTTTGAACTTTGTTGCAAATAAATGTGATAGTCAAATTAAAATTCAGAGAAGGCCTTATCTTCTATTCAATTATGCTGTATAACGGAGTAGAAATGAATTATTCAGTATTTAGAGAGATACCACACGCCATTAGCGTTCTGCATTTGTCGTGACGGGATGAGAGTATCGTCATAAAAATTTCATTCTCTTAATAATTCGCAAAAAAAAGTTACTTTGCGAAAACCAGTACTTAATGTTGGCATCTTTGTAACATTATTCACTTGTTATATTTCCTTAGTTATTTCATTATTCACTGTAGTTCTTTTTAAGAAGCAAGCATTATAGCCATGCAAAAAAAAAAAAAAAAAAAAAAAAGGTTCTGTTCTAGCACTCATCTCAAGCTATAAATATGGGAAAACTTTCCGAGCTCTTCCGAAATTGTTGAACTAGTGGCAGTTTTAGAGCACTGATCCTCACTGGTTCATGTGGATTGAAATCTTTTTGAGATCCCTGCTCCAACTGGAGAGGCAAAACAGAATGTAAAACGCCAAAGCATGATCACGTTAGTTGGAGCTCCAGTTTGGGCCGAAAAAAATGGATGATATGAGCTCTATCGCATTCAACTAAATAAATTTGGTTCAATTGAAAATCTCTCCCAATAAGTGAAATGTGAATGAGGTAAATTAGAGTTACTGAAGTGTAATGAATGGAAATGAGAAGATTCACAAATAGGCTGTTAATAGTTGAATACGAGAGTCAGTTGGTTGATGATAAAGATTCAGAGCTGGAGTTATCACTGTGTAACATTTGTATTGCACCTGCGTTGAGTAAGATGCTTTAAGAATGAACTATAAAGAATGAAGGACTCGAATACTCATATTTAAACCTTCTAAGAACTGAAACCTAATTGGTTCGATAAGAAAAAGATTAAGTTTTTGTATTAAACGTTAGTTCAGATACGTATGGGGACCATTGCCAGGTCACTATTGACATGAGACTATTGGAGAGGAGTAGGTCAGCGATGAAATTCTGATTATTCACAAATCTGATTAAAATAACTTGGATATAATCGCTGTTTGAGTTTTATTCATTAAATTACTGTTTCATAATTGTTTTAAACAAAATTAAGAATGGAAACTGAAGAAAATAACTCTTGGGTGTTACAAATATCGTAGTAAATATTTAGTTTCTTAATTATGAAGAACATTTCATAGTTTATTATATTTCATTAATAAATAATTCTATGAAGAGGAAAATTCCTCTGTAAGCGTTTTATGAAGGAAAGTGAACATCGTATTTATGAAAAATATTATTATAATATATATATATATATATATATATAAAGATATTAACACAATAATAGGTTTAATTAAGCATATGTATAAATATTCATTCTCATTTCGAATAAAACAATGTTTTTACTTTTGCTTAATCTTTCACTTTCCTTTAAAATGTGATTCTGATGAAATAATTTATCACGAAAATTGTTCAAGTTATTTTAGAATTTAAATTCAGCCTTCATTTTTTCGTAATTGAATTAACCGGAAAGACATTTTTTCGTTCTCCATGAAATAAACTTTAAGAAAGTCGTTTCAAGTGGCATTTCAGCCAGTAATGTTGAAAATGACTCAAGTGTAAAGAATATTTTCAAAACATTCACTTCACGTACAGTCGCATTTTATGTGTGCGTTTATTTCATTCCAATTATCTTTCTAAGGAGATTTTGTTAAAAGGGCTATTCAGAAATATGGGTTAAAATTTACGCTCATTCTGCTCTATATAAACTTTTAAATTGTTTCTCCACACATAATTGTGTACAAAAATTAATCAAAACTTTTGAAAATGCTATTATTAAAATAATGATAATCATGTTTGAAATACACACAAAATTTAGTGTCTGTAATTACTAGTCAAAGTTTTAAAAATGTCCTTTAAAATTGACCATTTTTTACATTTATGGAGATAATAGAAAAATATGCGAGAAGAGACCTCTTTAAGTATTTAACGATAATAGTTTACACTAACTCAGTAAATTCAGAAATAAATAAAGCTTTACAAATTAAAACCTTTGAGAAACATGTGCAAACTTTATCTAAAACCTTTTTTTAATTCCTGACAAAACATAGATAATATTAATATTAAAAATCTTGAAAATTATGTAATTACTCCATCTATAAAAAGACCCATACAAATCCCCTCTGATTCTCATAACCCCCATTAACCAGATTTAAACTTAAATTCACTTTAATATCAACTTTTAAATATTTTAAGATATAATCCCTCCCACTCTATATATTCAAAATTTAACTACAACAAGGGCAGCCAATAGCGGCAGTATCAATGTACATCCTCTCTCGACCAATAGGAATGCACCATCTCATTTCCCTCTCAAGAACTTCACTTTTCGCTCTAGACTTCGAACAGCATCCAGCATCTATTAGAGACTCTAACAGCCGCCAGGAGTCACTAGTGTATCCGGTTGTTTTTTCATGATAGTAACACTTCTACTGGCCCAATTTTACTCCAAGTTCTTATCAGCATCCAGGAAACAACATAGAAGAATGTAATCTCCATTTTCCCTCAAAGGAACTTTCATTTGACAGGATTCGGGCTACTAGCCCTCAGAAATCAACGTCAATCCTAACTCAGTAATAGGTTATCCAAGCGTGTGACGTAAGGTTTCATCGCGATTTTCCCTTTCACTAATCTCGGGGAATTTTCTGTTTGAATTGTTTAAAATAAAATCTCGCCCTAAAAAAAGAAACGTGATTCGTGCAGATTAGATTGAAGTTACAATGTGTAATGAAAGGATAAGATAAATTTCATTTATAAGCTGCGATGCAATCAATAACAGTGAGGTAGAGAATTGGAAGTTATTGGGCGCTGATACTTGTGAATGTGAAACGTCCGAACCAAGCCCTTCGTTACTTTAGAAGCTGTCAGTGTAATCCTAGATAAAATAGGGGAGATGTTTAAGGTTCGAAACCTCAATTCCAATTTGTTTACTCCCTCTAACTCGAGTGAGTCGGTAAAAAAAAAGAATTAAATTTATATTTTATGCCATAATCCAGGCGGGTTTAGGTTGAGAGATGAAAGTGATAAAAGACTCTAAATATTTATATTTTGAATAAAAGAACTTGAATATTATCCGTATTCTCTTCATTTAACCGTGTAATTTAGTAACTACAGTACTAGATTTCTAATGGACAAGGAATAAAATAACAAGCAGCAGGCATTACAAGCTTAAGATAAAATCAATTCGAAATTTGTTCTTTTCAAAGATACAAATAATAATGAAAGGATAAATAAAAGGGGAGGGAATAATTTTTACATAGTGAGATAGTACAATTAGGAGGAGTAAAAGATTTTGCTAACATGTATTCTTAATATTTAAATTTGGATTATCAAATTTTAACTATAGAATACGTGGGGACACCTCAAAATTTCAGTTATTTCTAACAAATAACCGATGTGTGCGAATAAAATTCATTCTACATATTAATTAATCCTGTATACCTAATGTTGTAAATTACAGCCATTTATATCGTTTTGTAAGCCGTACTTTGAAGCAACCCCCTCCAATGTAGAGAAGATACGAGTTTAATCTACCGACTTCTACAATGACGGTGTCGGAAAAATCAAGAAACGCCGTGGGTGACTATGTAAAACGGTTCAAAGAATAACAAATGAAAATTAAGTTTTTATCTCGACCGTTTTTGTAGTAATCGTTAAGACTTTACTATACGTCGGGATAATAAATAAAACTTTCCGATACTGTAGGTTGCTTTCATCTATAGCTTCCTGAAAGGAAATAGACTAATGGAACAACTGTAATTTTTAACGACATGCACATAAGGATCAATTAATGTGTTGATTAAATTTTATCCCTAAATCTCAGTAATAATTAAACCTTTACGATATCCCCTCGTATTCCGACACCCAGCTTCGACATGTGCTGAAAAATCATTCCTGAAAATAATCAATATGGCAATAAACTGCGAACAGTGGCTATTTCTGGCCGAGAGATTATAATCGGATAAATGGCCGAGGGTCAAGATCTGGTGGAGTGGACAGAGGAAATTGGGTCAGTGTTGATTTGTTAACGCATCGCGATCAACGAGTGCGGGAGTGAACTAGGTTACCTATCTATTCATTTTTTTTTTCGCGGGGAAGAAGCGACTCTAGGACGCAGCTCCCAAAAGGCACTTTGAGGGCTGTTGGGCCGTCTGCCGCTTTTGCTTCGAAAAAGGATTACAATGGCCAGAAAAAGAGAGGCCATTTTATTTTTTCTGCAAGTAATGTGATTCTAACGACCCTATCGATCCATATGCAATGGTGAGTATTTCCGAAAATGATTAACTCGAGGCATTAATAAAGCAAAATGTATGCAGTTCCAATTTGGAATAACAATTTCGAAATAATATTTAGACTACGTAAAATATAGCGATGTAATTAAAAAAAGAATCTTCTTATCCCAGTGCATTAATATTACATTACTAAAATAATCCAGAAATTTTTTTCTAGCATAAATATAAATTAATGCAGCTTTCATCGAAACGGGTTCTTTTTATTACCTTTATAGTAGTTTTTCATTTTATAATAAATGAGTCAGTTTGCGTCAATTTTAGACGAGAACCTTGTTTATTAATATCTATAACATAATCTAATTCTTTCAGAAAGATTAAGAATTACGAAGTCAATAGAGTGAGAGAGAAAGGAAAAGCGAAAATAATTATTTTTATGAAGATGTTATCCCGAAAGGCAAAAAGAGACATACTTTTGAGAGCCCAGTCCTCGCAATTATCAATAATTCGTTAAAGGAAAGGAAGCGTCTTAAATTTCTCCCTGATAATTCCTAACTTTTAAAGTTGAGAATTGAGTAAAAAAACAACAAATTTAATAATTAAATGAGCATGTTTGAATCGACAATAACCTATTTGAGAACTGGTTTAAAATCATTCTTATGAGTTAGGGGGAGGGATGATATATTTCAATTTATTACACACCCTTAAGTTAAATGAAAATACTTTTCTTAAAAGAGGTTTCATTCAAAATTGATAATATTCTTATCTAATTCTTAAAGTTTCCTTAAATATTTATAAAATCCATACAAAGAGATAAAATCATTTTAATGTATGGCGATGAGGTCTCACAAAAAGTGGGACATAATGATTTAAATGTAATATCTGGTTTGTAGAACAACACAAGGGCTTATCTACATTCATAATACTCCGGTGTTTTGATATCTTGCAATTATGCCAAATTTTCATTTATACGTTAGACTTTTTAAAATTGAGAATGGTGCCCTTACAGACATTTATTAATCCTTTCTAAAGACGGAGGAAGTGTGCTCCCCTCCAATTTCATCAATTTTGAAGTAATGAAGTTAAGCGTAGAAGGAGGAAGAACAGGCAAGGCTGGGCAGCCACTTTTTCCTGTGCACAGTTCTTCATATATTTGAACATTTCTTATCGGTTTCATTTATGGTTACTACACCGAATTTATAATTCACTAATTTATAAATACAAAAATTGAAGATTGTCTCCAATTTCTTGCAGTAAGTTTTTGAATTAAATTTGGCAATTTTTTGCATTTTCCCACTGGAAATCCAAAATTTTTAACTGCACCAACGTCTTTGATTATAAAATATACTTAATATACAATTCCTTTTGAAGATTGTAGTATTTTATATTTCATAAATATCCTGTAGAGTACTATAGAAAGAAATAAAAAGTAGGGAATGACACTTGAGCAGCCTCCAATGTGCGGTAGTAAATCCCCTTCCCTCCAAAAAAACAAGGGTATTGGAAATCAAATTAATTTTATAGAATAATCTAAATTAGTTTCTTAACCTAAATGTATCTCAATTCCAAAAGTATTTTAATGTACCCTTATTAGAAAAAAAGTGACTCTATTAAAGGTTAAATTGTTTAATAAAAAATAATACCGGAAACTGGAATATAAATTTGATGAGAGTAGAAGTTGAATTCAGTGTTCCGCAGATTAGAATGATATTTTCTTTTAAATATTTGATAAATACCTCTTTATTTCTTTCCTTTATTGTTTTCTTTTGTAAAAATATCAACAGCTTCATGCAATGACATACATGAATAATGTTTTCTCTTTGACTTAGTCATACGCAATCAGTCTATATAAATTCATTCATTTAGAAAATTATTATTTTTGAATTTTTCGTATATTTAAAAATGAAACATTTTTGATTTTATTTATTTAAAAACCAATTACTTCTGTTCTCTTTTTTTAAAAAATTATTCCTTTCTGAATTTTTCTTAACTTAAAAATTATTCGTTTCTAGAATCATTTATTTAGGATTTATATATTTCTGAATTATTTTTTTTACTCAGAAATTAATTGTTTTTGAATCCATTTCCTTTGAAACTATTCATTTTTAAATTACCTTTTTATGAAGTGTGACTTTTCACGATAAACAGTGCGTAGAGACAAAGATCATAATTCTTTTATCAGATTTGTATCTATTTCAAAATTATAATTCCCTGACATTTATTTCATTAATCACTATGACAAGCTTTCCAATATTTCAAGGGTTAAAAAAGATGGGAAATGACAAGTAAAATTTTCTTCCTTTTGATTAACATGGATAATTCTCGACATGTAAAAACTCCTATCTATGTATTTAAAGAAATATTAAAGGTATAGAAAATAGCTATGAATGGTAAATAAGATAAACATTGCTTCAGTCACCATCTGTATTTAAAAGTAATTATGTGTAAAAATTAAATTAGAAGCACACACACATATTATTATTTGTTTTAAATACATTATTAAATTCATACATATATTTAGACCATATATAATTAGGCCACACAAGGATTATTAGAATATTTCTCAGGTGTTTTTAATGAATGAACCGGGGATTTAACATATAATGGCAGCATTGCTATTTTACTTAAAATTTTATAATAAAGTTATATAATAGAAAAAGAAAATAGGTGATACTTTGGCTTGAAAAGAATCGTAGAATGGTATTTAAAGAAAAAGCTCGTTCTTAAATAGGACTATCTACCATGATATTATCTTGTTTTTTTTTCCTAGAGTTTCTAGCGCACGCTGGCCATGCACTACTCTAGAATCGATCTAATCTATGTGTTCTAGTCTATATGAATCACACAGCACACATGTTTTCTACGAATATAAGAAGGATGTCAAACCTGGGACGATTCGAATGTCTCAAAGCTTCCTCTAACCTGAGGTATCGAATGAAAGCTTCATGGTCGCTGTACCTATGCGGGAAAAGTAGCAGTTACAGACAAGCCCTCACAACACAACAACTAAACCAGCGCTTTCGCTACACAATTACATGGAATTCAGTATCCTTAAACTGAAAAAAAATTGAAACTTCCAATTTTTCTCAAACAATAGAGTTTTTTAAAATTAAATTCAAAACATTGCTTGGAAGATATTTTGTTTTAGCTTTCTATCACTTCCTTGAGAAAACCTGACCACTAGTGGACGAGAAAAAAAAATCGAATAATAAATAAGAAATTTTTGATGTGGTTTTAATGAGAAAATTAACAGAATAATCTTTTTTTCATTTTTAAAAGTACTATTTTAAAATGTTATCTAATAATGCAAAAAGAATAAATTTTCCTGAGATGAACGCGATAGAACAATGTAATTACTACGAACAGTGTCTGGGTAAAACTGAGAGAATTCTCACAATAAAGTTATCGAACTCTGTCAGTTTTTGTTTTCTTAAAAAATGGAAGATAATCATAATTTAAAATGAATTCCAACCTCAGTAATTTTCTTTATTTTAATCTTACAAACAAAAAGTGATGGTTAAGATAATATAAAACTATCCGATGATGCAAAGGTTAAACCTAAAGAAAGATTTTTTAAATAATTTAACGTATTCTACAAGAAAACAAGTGTCAAGCTATTTGGTATGGAATAGAATTTACTTGACAACGTCCTTAATTTATATGAATGAACATCATTTACATAATACACTCCAAATAAATTTTTAAGAAGAGTTTCATGTTATGGGGAGGAAAATTTATTTCATCGAATGAAGATATCTTTTTATTAAAATCTACATATTCCGGTTCATTATTTTTAAGTTCTAAAATAGTTTTCTTTTATTTTTGTTCAAATTAATATCGTTTATCTTCTTCAATTTCAATGCATCGTCTAAATACGATATTAACTTTTAATTTCCGGTTGTTAGCATAAGTGAAATCATGAAAGTGTTACTAAATGAAATTAATGATGATAAATGATATTCTAACCGAAAACATGGAGTTGACTTCAACCTTCATATCTTTTTTAAATAGTAAAAAAGTTTAAAAATTACTAGGTTGAATAAATTAAAATAAACTTATATATATTTTGATAATCCTATATCGCTTATAATGTCAATATAATTTGCTGAATTTTATGAAGAACATCTTTAAATATGTTGAGAAAATTTAAGAAAAAACTAAGTAATTGGTTACTGCAATATATTTAGAATAAAAATATGAAAAAAATTGTTTTAAAAGTGTAATAAATACATTTCGAAGACTTATTTTGAAATCAGATAAGTTTTTATGAATGAAAGTGAGTGTATAAATATAAATATTTCATGTATTACAAGCTGAAAAGATATTTTTTTTTTAGCTCCTGAAGTACACTTTTAATGCGTTCGTTTCTTTTCTTAAGGGGTTTATTTAGTTTCAATATAATTGAGTTACTTTATTTTGCTGAAATTATATTCATGGTGGATTACAAGTCGGTCTGATTAATCCAATGAACACAGTTTCATGTTGTAAAGCTAACAGAATTCTTCCCTGACACAATCTGAGAAAAAAGTACAAAATGTAAGGAAAAATTCAGGATTTCTGTCGAAGGAAATTCAGCCCTGTAAAATATATGATGCATAAATTGAGGAATGAAATAAAAATATTTTTACGTATAATATATTATATTTTTACGTGTTGGTTGTTGTTTAGTAAGTTGAATCTCTAAGAGTTTTAAAAAGACTAAAGAGTCTGTAACGTACTAAAAGAATTAAACACGTTAATTAAAGATCGCACTTCGTTAATACCCATTGAACATACTTTAAAACAAATGATAAAACATTATATATCATGGGTGTTTGTATATTTACAACAAAAATAGTAAAAGTCTCATGACATTTAAAATTTTGCAAGTAAGGAATCGGAATTCAGATGGGTCCTTTTAATGAATAAGATACTAATGGAGTGAGATGTGTCGGTTTTTCTAAACTTAATAATTTTATTGATGAATATAAATCAAAAAGAAAATAACAGAGAAATATTTTAGAGCTCTTCAAGGCAATTTATTTCATGGAGGGTTTGTTGTATCAATTTTTCTAAAGGTTTCCCGATTCATTCCTTTCTTAATGCACTGAAGGACCTTATTTGAAATGAGAGGGCGTAGAGTTAGAAAGGCTTCAAGAAAGAAATTTGAGTGGAAAATTTTAAGACATGTCTTCATTGTAAATAAAGAAAAGACAAAAAAGGAAATAAAAATGCGAATGGTGAAAACAATGCAAGATATTCTTAGGATCGATGAAAGCGATATTTCTCAAAGATTTCTTACGCGTATAATTTTCTAAATCAAGATAAGAATGTTGTAATGAATATGAAACAAATATTATTAAACACATACTACTAACATTGAGTGAGGATTATTAAAAAAAAACAAGCTACTTTATTCTACAAAATTACTTATGAATGAATAATGCTTAAAAGTATTATAAACAGATATAGAAACGGAAGGTACTGAGAATTAAATAGAAGCAGAAAAATACTAAGGAAAGGTGGAACAATCAAACCTTGACTTGAACAAGATTAAAATGAATACTTAAAATTTTAAAAACTTTTGAACATAAGTGATTTGATAAAATATTTAAAAGCCAAAATCAAGAGGGAAGTTACTTTTTCATATTCCTCTTAATACAATGATAAATTTGAAATTAGATATAATTAAAGATTTATGCATAAGTATTTGATTTATAAAAATAAGCTCAAAAATAAAAAAAATAATTATAAATCTAACAATTAATTGTAATTTAAAAAAAATAGACTTAATTTACAAATAGATGACAGTTTCCAGTAATTAGTGCTTAATAAAAATATAATGCATGAAATATTTGAATATAAGTTAAATATAAATAAAAAAAATCACAAAATATTACTTCTTTTGGTGTTTAAAATATTTAAAAGTACAAGTAGTTGCATAAAGTATCTCGCAAATTTAATATAATCTTGGGCTCAATCTGTATACTTTATGAAAACGTTTTTAATGTATTTGATTATCTCGAATTGCCATACATTTCAAATTGAACGATTTTTCTTCGTATGTAATGGGTACGGTTTCAGTAAAACTCCTTAAAAATTCTACTTCTTCAATTTTACATTTACATTATGACATTTTTTGAAAAAAAGTATTTGAAAACTCAAAGTTATCGAATGAGGAGCCTGAGTAAGATCAATAGTTAAATCAGCTCACATTGCATTAGAACAGTTTTAAGAAGGAAAGTTCTAAATTTCGAATAATTTTTGTGGCTATCTATTTTTAAAAGTCTGGACAAAACAACAAACAACAAAATGGCAATGACAGCAATTATAAAATATCAATCGTAGCTGAAACTAGAAGACTTTCTACTGAACATGTTTTTTCACAAGAAAGAAAATGCATTTAAATGTCATTTGTACACAAAAACATATCTTTGGGGGAAATGGAAGATATATAATCTCTTTTTTTTGAAAAATTAGAGATGAATTCTTGAGCAAAAATAAACAATTTTACGATGGTAGAATAATTAATTTAAGGCTGAAGATCAATAAATAAAATTTTTCAAAAGGTGCCATTCATAGATTAAAAGGCAAACAGCGAAAAAAAGATACTCTAACAATTAGAAAATGCTAATACTAAAATTCGACAATTGAATATAAGAGAAAATGGTACTAAGAATTTTATGGAAATTGAAGCTCTTATTTTGCATTTTTAACCTAAATTTAAGAGCTGAATTTGATTCTCTTTTCGATTAGGTAGAATTTATATTTCTATTATTTTGTCCTTTATTTATAAATGACTTAATTTCGGGGGAATTATTGGTATTGTAATGATTATTTATGACAGTTAACATATACATAACTTTAAAAAATGAGCTACTAACCCTATACTTTCCAACAGTTATTGACTTTATTTTCCAATTCAAAAAATTGTTTAATCAAATATCTTTGAATTTACTGACATACAAGGGATAAATTTTTGCTCAGTTTTCCCAATTTCATTGACTGACTCTTAAATCCTTGTTTCAGTTTTCAAGCACTCATTTCATTGATTAAGTTACAGGCCTTCGACATTTGTTGAATTATAATGTTATTTATCTCAACAAATTGATTCATTGAGCATCAAAGAAATACAAAAACGTTCAATATTCTTATTTTCTAAACGAAATAATTTCTCTCATAATACATAGTTTTTAAATAGATATATATTTTTAAAATTTCATACCTACATATTCATATGCAGAGAAAATAAAATAGATTGTTTCTTGGAATTCTCCAGAACCAATTACGTTCGGAAATTATACAGATATTTTTCATATGGTATGTATATAAACTCTATTTACTTATTCAAAATGGGATACATAAGTATATTTGAGTTTAAAATGTTAATAAATCGGAAAAAAATCTTTAATTAGAAATTTTCATTCCAAAAACTATATTACTGAAGAATCTAAATCCGAACATTTAATTCAGTTTTTAATTTTTTTTTATAAATGCTTGAGTATTACGCTCGTCAGACATCATTATAAAAGTATGCTGAGTTCTTACGTAAATAAAATTCCATTGGAAAGTACAAGAAATTTTGCAAAAATGTCGACTCAATCAAACTGAATACTTTGAATTCACATTTATCTCAAAACTCAAGACAGTTATTGATCGTGAGGTAACGGTGATTCTAAAATGCTTCAAATATGACACTTTTTCATTTTACTGTTAAAAACTAGAAGACTTATTTGTTGTATTATTTATGAGAATTGGGGAAGTATAAACGTAAACAAACGCACAGGGCCATAGAAAAAATATTTGTATTTGCATTTTCCTCAAAATGTTTCTTTTTTAGGTTCCTAAAAGATATTTTTGTACGTAGATAAGAAACGGTTTCCTAAAAATATACTTTATCCATAGCGCATTATTAAAGGAGGTTATTTCCCATACAGTGAACATAATTGTTTAATAATAAAAAATTTAGGTATGACACAATTTTTGTACAAAAATGATGGGAAATTGGAATCGCAAAATTTAAAAAACTTCATATTGTATAAAAATCAAACTTTGAAATTATAATTATGCTTTGTTTGTATGTATATTCCAGGAATAATACAGCCATTAACTGTTAGTTGCTCATATTGTTAATGTTCATTATTGAAATTTTCTTTATATACACAGATACATATGTATACAGATATCTCAATGTTAAAATAGGACTCCCATGGCTTTTAACTTTAAAAAAGTAAGAATTATTTTAACTTAGTGTAAAGTAAGCTTATTTTTCTTAGACGTCGTACGTACTTTGTTTAGTTTAACCTCATAACGTATTAAATTAATCTCAGACTCCGAGATCAATCTAAATGTTTTCATAGGAATTCGTCCAATAAAATCAATACTTATAAAGCCTACATTTTGGATCAAAGTTAGTGTTCTATTTCATAAGCTTTTGTTTATTATTTTGTCATTGCCCAAAATATTTTGTTGAAGATCAACTTCATTTTCAGCAACGCATATCCTAAATAATTTTGAAGCATTTTGGTCTCTTTTCAATAAAAACATTTCGCAAAATACTGCACAAAAGAATATCGAGTATGAAGGAATGGTAATATTGAGCTGAGTAAAATGTTTTCTGCTCGTTTTAGGAAGAAGTGAGCCCTCATTTTTGAAGACTGCCATTGATTGAGAGTAGAAAAATGAGCATATCTTATATAATATTTAAATAATCCTCACATTTTTAAATTAAAAGCCATCGGAGTCTTATTTAAACATTGGAATATATGTATACTTATGAATATAAATAATTGTGTACGACTAATTATTAATCATTAGCCATATTTGTATTAATAAAATGCACGCTTACGTTTAGGTATGTCATGCACAAAATCTAATGCATTTATAACTTTAAATATTTTCTGAATTCTTATAAACGTAACATTGAATTCAATTATTATATGAAAAATCAAACTTAAAATTTTTTAAAAAAATTAGTAAAAGAGAAAGAGAGTAGTTTGTGATTAAAATTTATCAAAATGTATATGAAAATATTGTACAAATTTTAAATTTGAGAGCGTTTATTAGAAAAATGCCTATTTCCCTGTAGAAAATAACCTCTCTTCCCAATGCGCAAATTATCAGGGCTATGAATAAAGTAGTTTTTGGGGAAAGTGTACCAGCATCCTAAAAAAAAAGATTTTTTAACACACATTTTGAGAATAACTCAAATATACATTTATTTTTCAGTAAAGGACGTTGCATATTTTTAACAATTTTATAATTTTATTTTTGAATGTTCTGTCAATCAAATTTGCCTAAATAATACGAGCACATCCATGAAAATTGGTGAAGCGTCCTCTGTTTTGCAACAGAAAATTCTAAAAATGCTAAATTTGAAATATATTAGTGTCTCAGCTACCTTAAGGATGGAGAGGATCCATTTATAATCGTTCTCTCATCATTTTATTGACAATTACCAATTGGTTTTTCTATCTAGTACAAGAATATTTATTTAACAGATAGCGTGATGCATGATGAAAACTTTTTGAGCTGAGTTCAACGAATTTTTGTTTTGACGTAGGCCCCAACAAAACACGATTTCTTCGTTGGAAGTTACTTTTCTGCTTCCGATAAATGGTAACAATTACTTCAGAGATTTATTGTTTTTTTTTTTTTTTTAATCTGCTAAGGCTTTCAAGATGATATCAAGTAAGCAAAATTCACTTGCCCTGTTTTTCTATCTTTTAAAATCAAAAGAATTATAATTGATTATGAAATTTATGTACAATTTGTAATGTTTGGCTATTCGCGATTTTCCTTTCACTAATCTCGGGAACTTTTTGAAAACTGGAAATGCATAAATTACATCTACTTGCCAGCCAAAAATGAAACGTTATTACCCAAATTAGATGATATAAGTGAAGGGAATTGAATTGGAAATAGTGACACATAAATGAAATAGAATTGAAAGGAAAGGAAAGGGAGGTAGAGGATAATGACAAGTTGATAGATATTTATAAATGTAATTGAATCATCGTAATGGATCGTTTGTATTGAAATTACCTGGAAGCGACTCGCAGTTAGAGTAATAAGAGTTGAACCCATTATAAACAAGAAATATATAATTCGGAACGAATGATTTGGTAAGCTAAGACCTTATTATTTGAATATAAACTAGGATTAACTGAATTAAGAAGGATTCAAGAGGGAGAATGATCTTGTATATTCTGTATTGACGATAATTAACTGTGTCGTATTTTTTGACGTCTCCTCTATGGGATTTTGTTAACTTATTGATTATTTAATTAGACTCGAAGGTGTCTGTGAAATTAAATAATGAAAAAAAGTTAGGTTGTTATAAATTCTTATTGTAATAATATAATAAATCTTAGAAAATATTGAATTGTACATATTTGTACATATTGTATATATTTGCATTAAGTTGCAGCGCATAATATGAAGCAAAACTATTATTCAGGGGTTTACATAAGAATATCCTAATTTTGAAGAGCTACTATTGCAAAACTAAAAAAGTTACAATTAAGCTAAAAATAACACTTTAAAATTTGTAAAATTATAAATATTTCTTATTACTTCTACCAGAAATACGGGCGATATCTAGACTATAGTAAAACTCATCTTGCTGGAATATAAAGTCTGAGTTTCTTCTAACTGTGGAAACAACCGAATCTGTAGCATATCCAGTAACAATAAATTAATGAAACATACATATAAAAAATGATCTGGAAATTTTGTCTTGTAGTATGGCACAAAATTCTTCAACCTTCGGCGAATTGCCCTGAATTTCAACTGTTGCAGTACTCGGTTTGTGAGTGTGGTGTCGGTTGACTTTGCAGTTGGTATGAAACGTCGCTTCATCGCTTAAGACAAGCTTGGTTCTCAAAGACTCATCTTCGTCCAACTCGTTAAGAGAGAACTTGAAAAAATCAATTTTTATTTCTTTATCATTTTGGTTGAGAACGTGCACCAGCTGTAACTTGCACCGTTTGAAAATCAATCGGTTTCTCAACGCTTTCCATACAATCGCATCTGTTGGAGTGTATTTAAATGGCAAGTTGCCTCATCGGGGGATCGATTTTTGAGAAGTTGATAGCCTTGCTGTTAATCACATCCCCAAGACGCCCTGATTGAACGACCTGCGAATTTCTTCTTTGGCACTACTTAGAGAACAAAATGTTTTTTCCTTGCTTCCACCAGCGAACGTAGACAAAGTAAAACCACAAATAACTGCAATGATTCAAACTGTAACTGTGAAGATTCTGAAAAAAATTGTGGGATGTGGTCTACTATCGACTGGATATCATTCGAGATTCTGATGGTGGTCATTGATAATTTTGTAAACTTAAGAATATTTTTAACTTAATTTTTTTCAAAAAGGCCGTACCATCTTTAGTTTTGTAACGGTAGCTTTTCAAAATGGGCATATTATTTTGTAAAAAATATTATTGAATTTCAAAGCTATAAAATAAATACTATGAATTTTACTTTAATTAAAAATTCAAATATTTTTCACAAAAATATGTCGTGATTGCATATGTATTGTTTTTTTTTAAAAAAATTTTACGTAAAGATACGACATTAAAACAGAACAGAGGCTATTGAAATTCTTACAGAGAGAATTTACGTCAGAAAATATATAAAAACTTTCACTTGGTCCAAAAAAGGTTCGACTCATGAGTGAATCATGTTATGAGAGAGAAAATCCATTTTGAGCCTAATCCAAAGCACGTATGAACAATTCGTGCTATTGACGAACCATTTGTGCTTAAAAAACTACAGAATTTATCTACAGAGATCTAAGCAAAATAAAAAAAGATATATATATATATTCTCTGGTATTTTAACTAAAATTTGTGTATTTACGCTTTTTTTTAGGAAAAAGCTTCGTCGTCCTATTGATCATTGCATGAGAATATAACGTGTTGAATAAACTGAAGTGCCCATTGATTGTAACAAGAACTATTGTCAGGGAAAGGAAAGAAAGCGCTCACCTGAGAAGGTTTTCGAATCCGCTTGGGTGTATGTCTGTGACACGCACGACTCTGCTCTTGTTGGCCATATCCCCTTGGAACATGGCCTCGAAGACGGGGCTCGTCATAGCCAACACGAGGCGGTGCCCCGTGTACTTCTTGGCGGCAGAGGGTGCCCCGACGATGAAAGTGATGTCCGAGAACTTCTTTTTCTTGAGCTGGTGCACGGGCGTCACCACAGAGCGGCCGTGGAAGGGCGCAGACGCTGGAGGAGGGTACGTGACGGACAGGTCATCCTCGGCGGACTCCTGCAGGACAACGGAGTCTCGTTAGGAAACAAATAAAATATTTGATGAAACATCAATAGAGCAGATAAGGTAACATGCGCGAATCATAAAGGCTGATCACTCCTGAGGCTTTTAATTACTTTTCCATGTAAAATGTATTCTTGTAAAAACAAATCACTCGAGAAGACTCACAATATGTTTGAATTATGTCAATGACGTGCAAAAAATGCGTGCTTCGAAAGTGAATGACAAGTGTGTGACATTGGCTAGAGAGCGACGGATCTTAAGGCAACAGTACTTCCAATGCTCCAGCTGCTTTTTTTTTTTTTTTTGGATTTTGTTGTTAAAAATTGAGGGGGCTTCGTTGATCTCATAGATATATTATTCGTAAGAATTTAAGGAATCGAATATACAGAAATTGAATTTTAAAACTGTAAACACACACGCGAATCTCACTATAGAGAAAAAAAAATTTATTTTTGCGATTTTTTTTAAATGTGTTTCTTTTTAGGATTCTGGATCATATTTCTCAATATCTACTATTTCGTGCATATAGTACTATTATTTTCCTCCTCATGAGATATTTACTACATAGTGAACCTTATTTTTTTTTAATAAGCACTTACACATTTTATATATTGCACAATATTTGTACCGAATACGAGTATAAAGGGAAAATTCAAACATAAAATGTTAAATTTTGAAATTTAAATTTTTTAAAATTGTAATTATGTTCGATGTGCAGAATGTTATGTTTATAACATTCTATACACAAAATGTTCTAACTCTTATTGATATAAGTACAGTAGAGTTTATTAAAGATGTGAATAAAGGTAAAGAGAAACACTTATAAATGCAAAAGCAGCTATTGATCATTAATTGCTCCTATATAATTACGTTTATATCTATTATTTTCTTTGCATAAGCAGATATAGAAGTAAAATAATATCTCAGTGTTAAAATAAGACTTCCATTGCTTTTAGTTTCAAAAAGTGAGGAGTATTGAAACTTGACACAAAAAAAGATATTTTTTCCCTTTTAGAGGCTTCTCGTTTACCTTTACACAAATGAGAATTCCTAGAGTGTTTTTTGGTTTGGAGCAGGATTAATTCTTATTTCAAATGTCAAAAGAAATAATCAATTTTCTTTCGATTATTATACTTACTGTCTTACAGACAATAATTAAATTTTAATGAAAGACTGAAATTTATAAGATTTCATAATCAATGTTACGAAAGGGGTTGTCTGATTTATCACACGCGACAAAGATTTTGCGTTCAAGCGCGAAAACATCGCACAAATTCATTATTACCAATAAAAATATATTCTGTAATTATTAAGTTATTAGTCCGTTATGTTATAAATCTTTTGTCAGAATATTCAGAATTGGAAACCTGAACTACATTTTTATTGTAAAAATACTTTTTTATAGACACAAACACATTGAAAACGTAAATTTTAATTGATACATGTAACGTTCAGCACTCTGAAATGCATAATCTTTTCAAGTAGTAATGTCACCGCTTTACGTCGATAAGGTTAAAATTTTACGAAGCGCTCATAATCTAATTTAATTTTCCTCTTTCAATCGAACGTTTTCTAAATTTACAGTGAGAGTAACATCCCTTCAGCGATAAGCATTCATTTCACTAAAAATCTATGATTCTAATTTAATTATGAGGCAAAATATCACTCATCTGAAGAAGGTTTAATAGAAGATAAGTTTTGCAATCACTTTTAGTAATATAATTATGAAATATATATGTATTATGTAAGATAATGTTATGAAATATTTCTCTTAATTATGAGTCAAGATGTAATATTTAAATAATAATAATAATAATATATACATATTTAAATATATGAAGCACGATGTTATTACAGATTTTGAGAGAGCACTGATTTATGGGGGAAAAAACGAATCCAGTTTAACATATTCTAAGCAAAAATTGTATTACTTTCAGATTCCTTTTCAATAATTTTTATGGCCCACATCCAAACTAGAGACTTGCTCCACGTGAACTAAACTCGCTCCCCATTAGCTTTATTGTTCGAATGTTTTTGCGTCAGAAATAAGATCGAAAGCGAGAAAATTCTTCGAAAACAAGTCCATGAAAACTCAATAACTGCGATTCATTAGAGACAACACCCCGACACAGCGACATCCAATTTCAAGAAAACCGCTCGATTCTTTTCGCAAGATCATTAGAGCCGCAATTTTCGAAGTTGCCTCGAAACTCATTAGTGGGTTGAAATCGTATCTGTTCCGGGTCTGCCGTTGTTTCTGACAAGCCGTAAAACCCAATGTTTTCCATGGAAATGTTCATTAGCTAAACATGCGAGACGATGAAGACACTAAGGGCGTGGTTTATGCAGAAATCGAGAACGCTCCCCCCCTCCCTCCCGTATTTTACATCTCTTTCATTTGCAGAGATGTTTTTCAAATCTCCCAGGACGGCATGCATTTCACTTCCGCTTAATGTAACGTGGGCGCTTTTATTCAAATCGGCGGGTGAGGGTGGGGGTTAATGTTCCTCAGGGGACATTCGTCATCGCGAAGCTGGAATTAAGTGAATTGTTGTGATGATGCCGCACGTAATTACGACTCTACACCATTTTGTGATGTTGAATCACCGGCGAATGTTTGCGCATCTGCCTCCGTTGAAGACACGACTCTCTAAAGACGCGTAAATTTATTTCCTTGTCTAGACGGGCAGGACTGACAAAACGTGTGTTTGACGAAACATTGCGAGAACAATAGGTCGTAATGATTAGAGGTGTTTCTAAAATTTATATAAAATTTACACAGCTTTGCCATTTTGGAAATGGCTCAGTCTTGACAAATAGCGAGCAAACATTAATTTTATTTGTGTAATTGCGTACATGGGAGACATATGTGATTTTAAAAGTATGAAAAGAACCATAATGTAATAAAAATTGGACAAGGACCATTCTAAGACAAAAAAAAAAAGAACACGTAGCCCTTAAAAATGGCCTCGTTTTGTTAAAAAAGAAATGTAACTGGAAGAAATGAATTTTATAGCTTTTTGGACACACGATAAAACAATTTGTCAGTTATTCTGTAATAAAGGGACAATTAAGCACAAAAAAGCACACAGAGGACCACATTTAGATAAAAATAGCAAAATAACTGGATTTCCCCAATAAATCATAAAATTTAGTACATTCAGATACCACCCAAGTCTTTTAAAAATATAACATCGGTTTTCTACGGTAATGAACATTACTTACGAATACTATAATACTCAAATTCAGTTCTAAATAAGATTTCGGAACGCAGCTTTTCGTTCATATTTCTGATAAATAAATGACTGATTTATGAACGTTGCACTTTAGAAGCAACACGATGGCTATTGGCGTTATTTTAAACCTCGTTCAAGTGACGAAGACGGCTGCCTGAGCTGACTTCCCATTTTCCCAACTTCCTTACTCACCAATTGGAAGACTTCGAGTTCCGACAGAATAAGGTAACCAATTCTTTTATAATGAAAAGGAGGACGAAAAAATGTAAGAAAAAAGTACAGCGTAAATAAATCAAACATTTTATTGATTCAAACAAAAATATACTAATTATGTTTATATCCTTTTTAATTATTAAATTAACCGAGTATTTTTTCATTGAATGAATATTTTTTGTCAATATACCCTTTTCTAATAATATATCAGAAATTTTGGAGCAAGAAATATCCTTCATACTGAATTTTGCAGCTAGAGTATCAACATTCAATCTAGATTTCTCCCTTGTCCAAAATTCCTTACCGATGGGAAAAAAATCTTACAACAGTAGCATTAGTTTCAGGGCAGCACAACATAAATTGAACAAGAATAATTAAACTTTCAAATTGAATGTGTTTATTTTTGCAATGGTTAAATGTTTCCACCCATCTATTATCAATTTCAACATGTTGATTTTCCCACCGATCTAATTTAGCAGAATTTAAATTAGCATTCAGTCTTCTAATTTCTTCTAATCTTCATCGATTTTAATATCAGGTACTTCTTTCAATAAAAAATTCAACATCTGCCAAATTTACCTGCGATGAAGTCAAAAAACATCGTTGAAAACTGTTATTTCCTGTGATATTTGTTTCAGACCATATTGGAAACATGTTTGGTAAAAATTCTGCTCTTCTTTGGTACACTTTTCCGTTATGCTCGGATTTGATTCCTCCAAGTCTGACAATTTTCTTTTCTTTTTATTGTTAAAGGGATAAATTTTTCTTCAAATCGTGATTTACATTTCCGAAAAAAAAAAAAAAAAAACGTTCAAAATAAGACAGACTAACTTCTGTAGCTGAAATATGTGTCGCCTTCAATCGTTTGAATCACTTTGTGGAAAATCGATGCCTGATTACGCACAAGATATATTAATATCTCAATAACTCATAATTGAAAAAAGATTCAAGAATTTTCGGACATTTGTCTAAACTTAAATAAATGATCATATGTTAAGCTCAAATAATTGTAAAATACGCTCTGTAACAGATGTTAGAGCGAGCCATCTAACTTTTAAATATCCTAAAAGTTTTTTTGTATTCAACATTTGTATAACAGTTTGGCGAGCATCTCTGAACACAGAGATTAACAAATTAGTTTTGAAAAAATCAAAAAGGAGGACACTTTTCGAGGAAGGACAGAATCTTCAAAAGGAGGATTGTCCTTCCTAAAGGAGGACGATGGGTCGCCTGAGAAAGATTTGAAGTGCATCCCTCCTACTTCATGGGGGGTGTCCAGTGGCATCGGTACTGGAACGAGGCAATGTTGGTCACAAGATCCTGTCCACGAGCGAACCGCCGCCATCTTATTTCTGATTCATAGTCGCATAAAAATCGAAATTGAGTATTCAGTTCTAGCAAAACATTATATAGTCTAAAAATAACACTTTAAGCCTAAAAGAGATAAATATAAAGAACTGACAGTCTAAGAAGAAATTAGGTAGAATGTGATATTTTAGTGCATAGCAAGGTTTCCTTTTTTCTACCTCTTAATATTTTATTCCATTCGACAGGCTTCAAGTGTTGTGATGAACCTTACCTAAAAAATTTTTACCATTAAAAAAAAAATCGAAAAATTAATCGCTATTTGATGAATGATAAAGTCCCTGCGATTAACGTTAAAGAAAATGATTCGGAAGCACCTTGTTAACAAGTACTCCAATTCATTTCTTAAGTGAGTTCCTGGAGACAGTGATTCTCCCCATTGTCTTTAGAAGAGATTAAAAGGAGCATTTTTTGTTCTTGGCAAATTAAGGGGGTGTTGAGGACCAAGAGCCACCGCCGGGCAATACTTGCTTGAACGAGCCGAAAAGATGATTATTAAATATCAGTGAAGGCATGTTTCAACTAAACGTCTTTTAAGTAAGATCAGTGCGTTATTAAAAGTAGACTGGTACATTATAGCTTTGTCCTCAATATCTTTTTGGCTAGTAATATCCTTGTTTTTCAATATATAATATAATACCTTTCACCTAACGGAATCTTCCGATTTTTGGAAATCACTGTTTGATTTCAAAAAGTTGGAGAACAATGGGTAGCTTTTTTTATTACAAGAACAAAAACTGGTGCTTTTTTTAACATGAAGCCAGTTTCCAAAACTTATGATGTATTGTTTAGAATGAAGATGAATAACTCGCTTAAGAAATAAGATGTTATACTGGGGAAAGTTTTGTTCCCCCCATACACAATCTTTTCATCCAATCGTTTTTTTTACTCTGGTTCTTTTAAAATTCACTTTGAAGGCTCATTTAACTCAGTGAAAAATTGAAAAATTCAGTTTGCTTTGCACTTTTATAGGAGGATACGGAGTCCTGATCGCAAAATCGTAGCAGGTGTTTTTTCCTTCAAATTAGGGGATCGTGCCCAGATGCTACTAAAGGCGTGCCCTGTTAAAGACTGATAAGAGCACAGCTAAGGCTTCCTTCTCGTCACTTGACCGAGGTTCACGATTATGAGGTCCGTCGTCAACAACACTCGTGATGCCTCTAGGTGCAAAGTTAATAAACAATCAACAGATCAAGCTTTTACAGAACCAGTTGTTGTGTCTTATATTTTTCCTAACGTATGCAGCTTCAGAATCGATATACGAATGGGAGTGACAATATTTAGAATTGAATAAAAGTTGTAAAAGCATATTTATTATTTGCAAAGTTTCAAATGTTTTATGGATATTTCATTTTCAATTTTCTTTTTCTATTGGTGAATTCGAATCCACATCTCTTCGGTTATTATGCTTCAATAATATTTTGATCACTTAAATCTTGGCCTCCTCAGTATCACAAAGAAAGACGATTTGTCATGAACCTATTGTTGAAAGTTTCTAAATACCAGAAAGGATTTCTTAAGTCTATGATATTATTCGTACGAAGGAAATCCAAAAACATGGATTGGAGAAAATATCCTGTTTGGAAAGCCCCAAACAATAGAGGATAGGGTCAAGAAAGGCCAATGAAACACTTGGTGAAGATAGGAAAGTTCTATTGGAATAAGTCAGAGACCTAAGATATCCACTCCAGAAGCAAGTTTGCACTGAAAGGTCATGAAACCTCCCGGATGAATACCATCTAGTGAGGCTGCCCAGGCGTCTCTGTGTTTACATTTCAGTTTGGAATATAGTTCCGCAAACTTTATGGGAGCTGGTAAAAATCATATTTCAAACGCTCTTCTTTTAGCCAATGTGTCTGCAGTTCAGTTGCTTGCGAGGTTTTCATGAGAGAGGTTGAATATTGATTCATATCTGGGGGCAATGAAAGCTGTTTTAACTTATGAAGACCACTCTCTTATTGTACCCCATTTTATGCCGATTAGATAAGTATCGAAGGGAGTTTTGATTGTTAGATAAAATCCGAATTTCATTAGTCAAGAGCTTAATCATTTTGAATCTGCCCAGACGACGTCACAGACATCAGTTGTGCCATATCTCACTTTCTTAACTTCCTTTTTCAAAGTCCTTTGTTAATTGTTGAGACTTAATAAGATCCATTGCAAAAGAACTTCTATAACTATGAGCTGATGGCGAGTCTTTCCTTCCACTAACATTTGGGTTTACTTTCTGATATTACATTTCCAGCACTTTTCCAACTCAATGAAACGTGATCACGCAAACTTACAAATAAGTGTAATGAATAGATTTTAACGAAGATTTAAGAGTATCCACATGAATCTAGAGATAAAAGGCTGGAGTCTGCTCAGATCCCCAACAGCTTTAGTTTAAGTCGCTCGAACCCGAATGAATGAGCAAGGGATGAATTTCATTCAAAGTTGTTAGGGTTATAGTAAATAGAGAGCATCGTTGAAGCAATTTAAATAATAGTACAATCGTCTGTTTCCCTTTGACTGCGATTTTTGTACGTGCTTCAGCTGGTAAATGATGATATTTGAAACAAAAAACACAAAGATGATACACTTCTGTTTTTCTAATCGATGAGATTTGAAAGAAGTAGATCTCGAACGCGTTATCCTAAGCAATGAGTTTCGTTCTTCTAACAGTGGGAGACGAAACGGTATTCGGAGAGTAGCGTAGTCAACTGAACGACGTCGCTTTCTCTGTATCAGTAAACGAGAAGTAAAAGAAATATTCATTAATTCTCAGAAGAATTCGTTTCACTCTGTTTTACGAGCCTTATATTACCTGTATTCTTTTTCAGTTCTGTTTGATTGACATGGCCGTGGTAGCCTAGAGGTTATGGTCAAGAACTCGCAACCGTTGCTTTTCGTCGAGCCGTGGATTCGAGCTTTGATGTCAATCAAGACCCACCGTGGAGCCTGAACTGAAGTCCGTTTAATCTGTCGAAGCTCAAAATCCTCCAGTTCGCGTAGTATGGAAGTTTGGAGAAAGAGGTGGCAGCTAAGGTGCTGTCTTCATCCCTTGGCCGAGATTCGAAATTATGAGGTCCGTCGCCAATAGCCCTCGTGTTGCCTCTAATGCAACGGTAATAAAACCAACCAATCTATGTGCCATTTTCATATTTACTCGATATTCACGTTGTTTGTAATTTAGTTTTTTTGAATTATTTTAAAGATACCTAATTTTTCTTCACAAAAACAAATTTATTTTAAAATTGTAATTATGTACTTTCAAGAAGTTAACCAAGCTCAATTGGATCCCATTAACTCGCTGTTATCGGAGTACATGGTTACTAAACCACAAGTTAAGTGAACAACAGCTTACAGTATTAGTATAAATTGAGCGAAAATACGAATTCCGACATAGAAATAAATTTTCAGCGTCACGATTACACTTTTTCGACATTATTTTTAATTATTACGGAAATCACTCACACAAGAAAACAAATCTTCGTAACACTTTATAAAATTTGGTCAGTGAAAAAAGGTTGAGCGCACAACTAATCTTGCTGATCGCGAGATCCTGAAAATAATTTGTTTCAAAAAAGTCCTATTTTGAGAATTTTATTCTCTGAAAAAGGGGGATTCATATCCAAATCAAACATTAATATACAAAAAAGAAGGTTAAAGAAAAAGTATTAAAAAGATGTCTCTCACCCCCTTTTTTTAGCTCCAAACTTTCAAATAATTCGTCTCAAAGACAATCATTTGTTCATCTCAGCTTTATCGGACTTTTATCTTCCTATTTAGTGCGAAAATTGCCGTCTGTACTTTACGATAAGTACTTGCGTGTTCCGGCTTATAAAATATTCCTACTCAACGTCTGCGCTTCTTTTTTTAATTTTATGCCCGCAAGCACCCTTTTACTTATTTCTTTCTCAAGATATTATTTTCTCTCATTTGGAGTATAAGCTTCCTATTGGAAATTGGAACTCATTGGAATCCTCATCCCACGTTATATAAAATGGAAAGTAAATAATTCGAGATAAAAACCAATATTTTTAAAAACAACGTCTTTATATGGCGGCAAAATTTATTAAAAATTATTGAAATATTAGTTAAAACTTGTTGCAAACGTCTAAATATTGCATTGTTAGGTGAGTAAGAACGATTCCCAAAGTCTTAGAGCTCTAGTTGATGGGAAGTTGGTTAAATTAACGATCGAAAATTTGATGACACACTGATACATACACCAAGTGAAATACATAAAAACTTGTAAAAAGTATTATTGTCTTCTCTTAATAGGAAGTCCTGATCCCATCGGAAAAAAATATTAATCTGAATCTCATAAAAAGGAAGCCATGGTAAAATCGTGAGTTAAGCGTATTCGCGAGTTAACGAGCCGCGAATCAACGGGCTCGACTGTATGATAGTTGTTTCTTCAACCCGCAAAACCTGAGTGTCGGTAAAAAAGGAATCTTAGAGACTGATTAATTATTTAAGCACTAAAAGCTGCAAGAGTACTATTATTGACAGAATATTTTCGAGCCACTCTGAAATGACACCTGAATTGGCCCTCACCCTGTTCTTCAAATTTTTTTGCAAAGGCAAAGTGAGGGTTTAGAGCACCAACAGATTTAAAGTACATCAACCCCAATACTCGACGTTTCGTTGGAAGGACGAGACCTCAATCCGTTACCTTTTGGTTATGAGTACATTCTATACCAACTGTGCTACTACGTACCTAACTTTAAAAAAAAGTGCTATTTTCATTTTACGTAAATTTATTCAAATTATTCAATAAGTGGTACAATTATATTTAGAAAACTTTATAAGCTGCAATAAATTTTCCAAAAGCAGAAAAAGGTGGCATACTGTATTTGATAAAAAAGGTATATATGTGTATATATTCACTTTTTAATTTTTTTCCCGGTCCAAGTAATTTTTCAAAAATGGAGATGAAAAAAAAATCACTTTTTTTCTTTGCTTCGAATTACGTAAAAACACTATTAAGTTCATTAAAAATGGTTTTATTTATATGCATTATGATTTCTAAAAGTGTTTGCGTTGAAACAAAAAATATTCGAAATTCTTTTTCCTAAGTTATTGACAAAAAAAAAAAAAGTGTTAGTCCAAAGCAATTGGCAGCCAATATTTAATCTTCTGGTTACAAACAAACGGTGGAAGATAATTAGAAATTAAGATTTTTATCAATTTGTGACAACTGTATGTTTTTATTCACCGATTCAACATTTTCGTAGTACGTGACAAGGAAAAATTATCCACTTGGATTAATTTATTTGAAATACTTTATTCAATGCTTAGTTGTTGTTTTTTTTTAAAAAAAAAAGCTTAACTTTAAATATTATATTATTTGAATGTTTTATTCCCAATAATGTTATCATTTCAAGTTCCCTTACTTTAGAAATAGTTTTATTATTTATAGATAAATTGAAAAGCTTTTTTCTCATATTGATAAAAGTATTTAATGAAGTCCATATATTAAAAGTTCTTGGTTAAATTAATCAATTAACGCTACTGTGAATTTTTTTTAAATTTAAAAGTGGAATTTGTGCCTAATTTTCATAAAATTTATTGAGGATCTGTTCATCTATGTCAAATACGTTGTGAATTCTAACTAAATATAGAGCTTAAACTTTTATAATCTGATAAATTTATCTTACAATTATCATCTGAAGATGAGTGTAACATTTCTGAAAATAAAGAAATAAACAAAATGAAACGCGTATAACTCGTATTAAGGCAAAATTCAAAACTCCTCTTGGGAATGATATCAAAAAAAGCTCGCAGCATGTACTGAGGGAACGCAGTGGAACATTTCGAACGAATCACCTTATAATTTTAAACATTACCATTGCAATTAATATGTTAATTAAATTTCTTTTGGCTACTTTATTTCTTTTCAATGCTGTGAAATCTATTTCTTCTTCTTTTTTTTATGTTTCACAATTCGTTTTAAAATATTTGACAATATGCGTGTTTCTTCATATAATAATAAGCACATTAATTCACATTTTATGTAGTCTGCAAATTTTGGGGAAAATTATAAAGAAAGAAAATTTTTCTTAGGATTTCATTGATACAACACGGTTCATCGAAAATTTCTTCAAATAATAGTGAATTTCTCAAAATACCACCACGTTAACACTTCATGTTATAAAACAACAAAATTTGAGACATATTTTAATAATGTTAAGCTGTGTCACTCTATTCATATAATGCTACCTGAGACATAAAATAAACACATTAAATATTTTTCAATTGAATTAATGGTCTTTATCCGTCAATTTTCACGTACCACTTTGGTGAATAATTTATGCAACATTAACATTTCATTTTAAAATTGATAATTTTTGAATCAATGTACTTAAAATATCAATTATGCTCCCCCATTAATTTATTTAACTATTACACAAACATGATTGAAAAATTAATGATAATCTATTTGTGTGTTTTGGTAAATTACCTATTTTGTACTTTTAAAATACTTATAATAGTAATGAAATTATTTCACTCACTTGATTATTTAAGCAGAAAAAGTACAAATTCACTTCACAGAAATCTATTCAATGCAAATAATACATCTTACATTATATGTTGAAAGTGGTTGTATCATTTTTTTGAGAAACATTCGTACAAATAATATTTATTCTTTCAAATTTATTAAAAATTTTACTTCTTGAAAATGTAAGGAAATACTGAGGAGCATAAGCACACATTATGTTTATTTAAATCATGTTTATTAATAATACTAGTATGATTACATATAATATAATTAGAAAATATTTCTGAAGAGAAAAAATTATATCCTTACCCTAAGGAATAAAAATAAAACCGGTTCAGAAAACTTTTATTTAATTTTAATTCAGAATTATTGAGTTATGTCGGTTGGTATAATTTAATTTATATGAAAAAGCATAGTTAAATTTGCTAAAGTATTTTTAATTATAAATAAAATTTCTTTCTACAATAAGTTGTTTTTCAAAAAATTGACAGAATCACATCACACTATAACGCAAAAATTAGGTATAAGAAATAAATCTATATGCTTTAATAATTTGTTTTTAAAATAACTTCAAACGTTTTCCTTTTTATTTCATCCTGATACATTTTACGAGTAACTGAAAAAGTATTTTTTATTAATTATTTAATGTTTTTATCTATATAATTGTAATAGTTTTTAATTTTTAAAAATAAATATATTTAACTTGGCGGGGGGGGGGGGGAGAACAGCATAAAATGCCGTAATATTAACTCAAAAAATGTTAAGAAGTTCTTAAAGAAATGTATTCATGAAATTTCTACTAAATTTTAAATTAAAAAAAAAACACGAAGAAATTCATAAACTATTACATTCAACCAAAATTAATCCAACATTTTTCAACTACGCTACACAGAAGATGATTTCAATACATTTCAAAATGTACCGATGTAAAATTCAAAAAGAAAACAAAAAGGTAATTTTTTCTCAGTTTAATATCAAGTACGAAAGCTTTCGTACAAAACGTAAGTTAATACTCATAAAAACATATGAGTTTATATGTATAAATATTAACCAATAACTCTTTCTAAATATTAATGTACTCTTTTTCAATTTGAAAAATACACACACCAGTATGAGCTTTAATTTCATAACAAAACAGAATAACTTTTTATATCATGCTGCATGTAGAAATATAACTAAATTTTAACTTCTAATTATTATTTTATAATTTATCTCTCGTGATTATTCTTACATTTATAATACATTAAAAATTTTAAGACATTTCCCTATGCAGCATAATAAGATTCATACTCATACCACACCAATAAATTTTGGATGCATTGAATAAAAATTTGAATCATAAATAGCATTATAAATTACTGAACAATATATGAACATATTAATAGAATAATTACACATAGAAAGAAGTATACGAAATACATTTCTTATATAACAAGGCACAAAATTAGCAAATATATTTGAAAATCAATTACTGATTTTTTTCCCTTTTTTTTTTGTCAAATTAAACATTTTATGTTTCACACCTTTCAAAAAAATTTACTATTTTTAGATATTTGTAAGTATGGTAACAAAATAAATATGTTTTTGTGAATGTGTTCAAATGTCTTTAATAAGAAAATGTGAAAAAGAAAAGCACTTATGACAATTTAATACTGAAGGATAAATATATGTATTTAGTTGCCCTTTTTCTTCTGTTACATTTCTTCTTAAGAAAAATGCTATAGGTAATATATAGTTATTCTTCTCAATGTTTCATAATTGTCAAATAAACAATGAGTAATTAATTTATACTTTATAAAGAATTATTTCTGAGTTTCTGGTGTTGCAACATTTTAAACAGGGAGAAATGCAAAAATCAGATCACAACACTTCTGGTTTCTCTTTAAGTTTAAATAATTTATTAAAGATATTTTAATATTGAATGCTATTCGTGTAGAACAAGCCTCAAGACAATAGAATAATAATTGCAGAAAATTTATTTTACAAAACAGTTTGAGTGCTTTTGCTAAAAGATTCTTATACATTTTACAACACACCTTTAGAGAGTGGTGGTAATTTAATGGGCATTTTACTCATTTCAGATATTTCTGCAGGAAAACATAATGGCATGAAAATTCGTACATGTTTCAGTTTAGTTACATAATTTCCATACTTCATTCGAAGAATGCAACAAAAAATGCTATTATTAAGAATTTCAAGAATATAAATTGCAAATTTTTTTGCATTTGAGAAATATTATCTTCATAGAATTTTACCTGTTTTACATATCAAATAAAGGATTACATACATATGATCAAACGTTAACAACCCAAAGCATTTATTTGTAAAATCAGAATAGTTAATTCACATATTTATAATTAAACTAAGACATTAAAACAGGAAATTACTTTTTATTTTAGCTGTTTTTCAATTATGAAATTTGTTCTGCTGAAGTAAATACTTCGAGTTTATCTACAGATATATTTATATTTGCAATAAATGGAACTTTATTTTTCGTTTGAGATAAAATAATATTTAAAATTTTTGTAATAATATTTCCTTCTTTCAAAATAAATAAAAGAAAATACTAAATAATGAACATTCAAGCTACTCAAATCTAAAACTGAATCCATTCCTTGTTCGAGATGAGAAGTATTGAAATACTCCAGATCAAGTTTACTCATAAACAGCTTAAAAACTGAATATGAATAGTATGGAGAGATTTAAAAATGATCTCCATCGCAATATTCATTGAGATAGTTGTTATTTTATTGCATTAAGTGTTGATAAATAACATGATTTAGAAACTCTAAGATTGCGGTCATGGATTCTGATTGGAAATTGCAACACACAAACGTGGTGAACCAGTTTCGTGTCGCTATATGAACCAGTTATGAACCACTTACTTGTTCCGTCATGTTGATGTTGCACATCAATCCCTTCGGCCGAGTGCGTGTTTCAGGCGATGGTCATTGTGTACGTTGCATACTTTCGGCCACTTTAGGGGCAAGTGCCATCTTTGACGTGTAGGTGTCGCCAGTGTGAACCCAAGCGTGACGTGTTGTGGTCCCCAGAGGAATGGACCAATGGGAGGCTCGTTAATGCGCGGGAGTTGGATAATAACGCCGTCTCTATGGCAACGTCGCAATGAAAAACCAGCGGCTTCATTAACGGTCCCCAGAGCCAGGCCTGTGTTGTTAATAAGATGTTTTTTCAATCCCCTCGTTGTATACCCTCCATTATATAATGTCTCTACTCCAGGCGACCGCAGCATTAGAACAATTGTTTGGGTACCAGTAAATTGAGCGAGGAAATCTATCACTGACAAGTGAATTGCATTTGCAGCCCCCTTTTTTTCCATTTCACTTTACATCAGCAGATTATTAAAAAAAAGATGATTCATATTATCTAAAATTTCTTGAATTAACGTTTTTATATTTTTCAAAATATTAATTTTAATGGCACGAGATTTATGACACGTAAACCTCAAAATACTTCTAAAACAAATCAACTTTTATTTTGTAATTTTTGAGTTTTACAAGACAAATATATTGTTAAAATTTTATTTATGAAGAATACAATAATTTTAAATGTTTTTCCTCAGTGGTTCTCTCTCTTTATGGACTTGAGACATCCTTTTTGAAACAAAGATTTCCCACGGCATCTTACCTTAAGTCAAAGCACGATTAATCATGGGAGTGAGAAATAAAAACGAATGAAAAACAACTGTGCGCCGAAAAAAAAATTGTGATAGACATATGATAAGCTTCTCAAATAACTATATCATTGAACCATTCGTTATTGTAAAATAATTATGAAATTTTTTGCAATATTCCCCTGCATTCCTGTGAAAACACTACAGGCACACAATTTGGGAATCACTTTCTTACATTATTACTCCAAAGGGGAAACCAATGAGAAAACAGACAAAATTCCACTGAAGAAAATACTTTCTCGGATGTTTTAATCTTCCTTTTCACGACAATTAAAAGAAAGATTATGGCAAACAAGATATTTCATATTATACGCGTTTGCAGACATTTAAATGTAAATTAGAAACGAAGTTATTCTCAAGTTAGAAATAAAATTAGCTAATTTTTTTTAGGAAATTGTAATGAGAAAAAATGTTTTTGGTTTTACATGTAATTAAAGAGTCTAATATATTAATTAAAATGCATACTGGATTCTAAATATTTTGGAGTTTTTAATCTCTAAAAATAATAATTGTTTTACAAAATTTTTTGAATAATTTGAGATCTCTCAATGTTAAAAAAAGATTTTAATCAATCAAGAATTAGATATGTAAAACTTCAATGTGTTTGATTTTCTGTATAGTTGATAAAGTGTTCTTAAATTTTTCGTTAATTGGAACTTTGACACGCTGTATAAAAGAAAAATAAAAGCATTTTATTTAAGCATTTTGAATCTTAATATTAATATTTTTAAAATTGGTTTATTCGAAAAAGTAACTCGTTTCCGATTCTTATAAATCCAATTATAAATAATTATTCTAAAAAAAGTATACTTTCTATGGAATAAAAGTATAAATAATATTCATGAAATTAGTATTCAATCTTGAATTTGAGATTGCAAAAATCTGGGAGCATATTCAAAATAAAATAACTTCACTTCGTCGTTATTTTTATCAGAATTTCTTACTCGTTGTTAAATGAAAAAATTTATTGCTTCATTTGACTGCTCTGCTTGCTGTATTTCTCACCGACAAGATATCAAACTCTGAATTTAAATTACGTTATCGTTTTAGTTCCAGGATGAAAATGTGCAAATCGAATATTTTTAATGAAATAAGGTATGATAATGAAAAAACTCTAAAATTCTTTATATATACATCGAGTCACTTTTACTATTTATTCACATTTACAAGAGCTAGTAAGATTTTAAAATTATTCGATTAGAGAAATTAAAGTGACATTGTTTTTCATCGGATTTTGTGAGGAATAAATGAAGAAAAAACGCACCTTCCGAAGAATTTTGGTCTTCATACCCAGAGATCTGAGAGGCACGTTCCTTCCGATGGGGAGGCTCAAGGTCACTGTTTCAAGTGTTCTTCCATGCCACGCGATGATTCAGAAAGTGCGTGACCATCGGCCATTAGATGAGAAAACGATCGATGATGAATCGGTCTTTTCTCGAAGACATTTCATTTATTAATATCTTCGGATTCCCGAAGACTCCTTTCCCGACTAATCAAGTACGCCAAAGGGTCGCTTTCATATCAATCTGAATCGAAAGCAGTAGTTTTAAAGGGTATCAGGTTTTCATTAAACTACGGAGTAATGTATAGCTTTAAAAATTATTTTAAGTTTTTTTTGTTTTTTTTTGGTTTTTCAGTTAAAAATACTCTTCCGTCGTTGCAAATTGTATCGATTAAGCGGTTGAACATTCAACAGTTTTGTTTTTTAACTACCTCTTTTCCCAATGTATTGAAATATTTTTACGTTTATGCGCAAACGATTACTAATAAACACGTTTCAATGACTAAAGTTGTTTCAATCACAAAAGTTGCTTGCTTAAATAAAAATACTTTGAATCGAAATAAATAACGAAATGTTCAATCGTTTGTATTTTACGACGAATATTTTTAAGAATATTTGTTTTACTCATTAAATATACAGATTAAATTGCTATATTTTTGATAATACGAGCAATATTTCTCTTTATAAGTTAATTTAATTACGTTAGTTAAAGTCTGCTCGGTCCAAAGAAGTCCAATTTCCGGTGCTCAGATTGTCAGCTAGTGTCCGCGCAGTGTTACGAACCCGACCCTGGATCCCTTTTTCACTTCCCAAGAGAGTTCCTTTATCCATCTGGGAGAGGTGAACCACGATTACCTACCTAAGCCACCGTTAATTGCACGTGGGTGGGCATTGCTCGTAGCAATACACGCTAACCACCGAGGTCACCTCATGTCCTTTTATAATTTGACCCTTTTCTACCCTTCCAGTTATCCGTCTACACAGGCTCACAAGTTACAAATATTGTTTTATACTTCCATAAAATAATGTAGGTTATCGATACAAAACAATATAACTTTTACAGGTTTAGTTATTTCGTATGACTGACACTTTATATTTGCGCGTGTTATATTAAATTTTAAGCATATTGATACATAGCTTTTGCAGTTTAATTGCATTAATTTTAGATATTTCCCGGTAATCCAGGTTTTCTGTAGTGTGTCAGCAGGACCCTGGTCCTATATTAGATGGATTACAGAGAGAATACTGTATTAATTAGAATCAACAGCATATATATATGGTGGCGCCGGTGGCTGTCTTCAACAACATCGCCAAAAGTTAAAACGAACGAGCCCCACGAATTTATTGCTTATACTATTTGCGTAAAAAAACATTTTAACTTGTTATTACTCATATAAAAAATTCAATAAAACGAAAACTAGAGTGTAATTTTTTTTAATGGGTCGATACGAGTCATAGTGAAATCATAGAAATTCGTTGAGTTGATGAGAAATTTTGGTATCGATTCTCCGTTCCCTGCACGAGGATTTCGGGGAATGTACCACGAGCTTCGATGTCTGTTTCTTGTTTTATCAAGACGTTGATTTACGACTACATTAAACGTGGATCCGAAACTCGTGTTTCATTGGAACAAGGATTCGGAAACGTGTTTCATTCAATATTCACGAAATCCGCCACTGGAAACAAGTGCTTGAATACAATATCAAGGTGGGGGGAGATCTTGCTCCGAGATTTCCCGCCGCCATCAGTCTTCCCTCTCTTTGTTGGCAGTAAGAGACCTCGCTTATTAGCCTAATTGGAGGGTGTAAAACACGCTGCTCTCCATGATAGTAATATTGGGGGGAGATTTTTAATCAACTTGGTTGGGTTCGCGTTAATATTTGCAATATTAATAGGTATTTGATTTGTTTCACGACGAGGAATAGTTGGAATCTCCAGCAATTTGTATAGCTATCTGTTAGGTAAGACTCATTTTTTATAGATTTTTATCTTACTATTTATGATGACGATAAAGAAAAGAATTTTTTTCGCAGAGGATCGTAAATATTTCAAGTGTACAAGAAAAAGAACGTTTAAGGCATCGTAAATTGTCAAATGCTTTTTCTCTCTCTTGGTATTACGCAAGTGTTCATAATTAGATTGAGTTCGCGACAATACAAAAATTTCATAGTTTGTTGCTTTGTATAACATAATTATGCTTTGTTATTGATTCTTTTTATTAACGTCGCACTGAAAAGCAACACGAAGGCTGTGACGTTGGGCTCTTCGCGATTTTTCCTTCTCTAAACTCGGTGACTTTTATCAGTGTGAAATGCATACAATTGTAATTTCTCCCCAACCAAAATGAAACATGATGAGTTAAATTAGACGAAGATGGAGTTGAAATGAAGTTATTTTGACATAATGATACATAAAGGAAATAGAATGTATGGGGGAAAGGAAGAGAGGTAGAGGATAACGATTCGCTGTCAAATAATAGTTATAGATGCTGAAATTCTGCCATTAGTTTGGAGGATTATGGAGAGTTCTACTAAAGCTATGTTGTGATGAGAGTTGTGAAATTACTCGTAAGTGAACTGGTCAGAGAGATTTCTTCTTTAAATCGTAAATTCGGATTGTGAGTTAGGTGGAGATTCTAGAGACAGTGACATTCTACAGCGCTTAAAAATAAAGAATTCTGTTTTTTTGCGAGTAGTCAAATGGAGTTTAGCAGTTTTCTACTGATATATTGGATTGAGCTCTAGCACAAGAGCTGGGTAACGAGAGCCACACGGCTATTGGTGACAGAATTCGTAATTTTGAACCTCGGTCAAGTAACGAAGATGATATCTGAACTGGCACCTCCGTCTCCAAACTTCCACTGAGGCCACTAATGAGCCGGAGCTGATCACGTTAAATCTGTAGGGTTCTAAAGTCCTCCCACCGGCGTGATGTAGAAGTTAAGAGGGGGGTGCAGCTCAGGCCTCCTCACTTGACCGCGGTTCAAAATTACGAGGTTTGTTTCCAGTAGCCCCCTTGTTGCTTTTAGGGCGACGTTGATGAAACCAAACTTCCACAACAGGCCATCGGGAACCTGGAGCGTCGACTAGATTTAACGTGAATCAACCCCACTACACGACGGATCTTTAGCGGTATTATAGCTTGACCCCAAGACTCGACGAAAAGAACGCCGGCAGCGAATCCGTGATTATGAGCCCTAGGCTTTCCGTGAGCTCAAATCACTTTTTATACAGCATAATTACTGAGATCTTTTTGTTAGGTGAAACGCAAAAGAAAATGCCTAATCGATTATCCCCGATTTATTACTTCCCCCCCTCGAATAGTTTTTGTTTGTTCTTTTAGCATTTCTATTCATTCATCACATTTTTGTTTCCCTGCAACAAAAAGTTTTTTGTTTTATTTTTATAAAGCTCACTTTTCCCTGTAATTTCTTGCAACCGAATATTTTAGATTTCCCATAGTTTCTGGAAAGCAACAGGAGTAAAATCCTTTAACCTCTTTTAACTGTACTGTTACTCCAGTCATTTCAGTGAATATATATTAACACTTTTCTCTTAGATATATTTGGAAAATAAGAGGCAAAAGTTTTGTACAGCTTTTAAATTCATTCTAAGCAAAGATATGTAGTAGTATATATATATTCAATAAAAGAAGGACTCGAATTAAAAATATCATACGTGATACGTATGACTGCCGTAGCATAATTTTCAATTCACATTTAATGTTCTCGACAATAGGCTAAAGAAGACTATAATGTTTCATACAATAGGAACCACATTTTCCCAAATGATGTTTCAAAGATTAGGCTTTTAAAATGCGATGAGTAATTCCATATTGGAGTATATACTTCATTCTGTCAAAAGATGCAGTGGAAGATAATTTATGCAAATTCTTTACTCCGACATTAAACCCGTGACAGAAAAATGTTTAATTCCATTTTAATTGGGTTTTTTTTTTAAAAAAAAGTTATTTATTTTAAATGAAAATACATTATTTTTCGTTAAAAACATGAATTTTTCGATAGACAAAACTTCAAAAGGATATAAAAGTTTTTGGACGATTTTCTAAACTAAATGATCATATTCGCGAAAGTTATTGCTGTTCGAAATATAATTTTTTCATTCCAAACGAAAGGAATTCCTTCTTAAAAAAGACAAAGTTTTTTTTAAATGAATGACACTTTTTTAAGGTTTTAAAAAAATGTCATTCATTTTAACACATATGTATGACAATCTATGTGCTTTTTTACGTTTTCAATAAATTTTAAAACATATGAATTTTAACATTCTATGCGGCAGAAGTTGAATTCTGAATGTTTGCTTTTTTACCACAATAGAAAACACTAGAGAAATTCTTAAGCTTTCCATTCCTCCATTGCAAACGAATTGAAAAAATTTCACATGCAATCTTCTTCAATGACTTTGTTAGTTGAGCATCTTAGGTCATCTTTATTCAACAGATGATGCTATTTCTATACAAAAGGAATAAACAATGAATTTTTGGGCGACGTGACGTTTACAATAATATGTGGCATGAGTCCAATACGCAAAAATGACATTTCAAAAATTTGGAAATACGATGTTTTTAAAAACACATTCCGAACAGTGTTTCTCTTAAAAACAACTTCGCGCTCCTTAAAATTTATAAAATTACTAATTTTAGGAGATTCAAAACTTTTTATACCAATTCAGATATTAATTTTAAACAATGAACGAAATATAGACATTGAGTTTTGAAAAATATTATAATATAAAAAATAAAACAAGAACTATTTTATTTTTAAAAAAGTCAGAAAACAACAGATAAAAATTTTCAAATACAAATAGACTTAAAATTCTGGCATGGAATAGATGTTCGTTATCAAATGATGAAAAAAGGTATGCATTTTTAAGATAAAAACAAATCTAATGTTTTTTATTTAATTGGTTTTACGAGTCTTTGGAAGAAAAATTCCTATACTTGCATTGATACACGGAATTTTATTTTCAACAACTCATAGTCTTTTGATCCTTATTACATAGTTTAACATTTATTTAACATTATTACTACTGAATTGTTATTTTGCTGTAGATGTATCAAAACATTTACGAGTCTTATTCTACAGTTGATAATTTTTTTTTGTGTAATTAAATAAATATGTTTGCCCAGATTGACTGCGCAGAAATTATTGTACCTCATAATCAGATTTAATGTGAGCCATACAACTCAAATAAGCATATAATGTAAAAAAAATGAAAGCATATACTTTCACTTATGTTTTTTAATTCCTTATATTAAATCAAATGGTTTCGATTACGTTACAAACAAGGGATTCTTTTAAACCGAAAGTCATATGCATCTACATTTTAATGTAAATTAAATTTCATTGAATAGTTTGACTCGTGCTTCATAAACTACTCAAGAATATTATTTTTAGCTATTTATAACGGAGGTATTATTTTTGTAGAAATTTATAATATATTTGTGAATTTTTATTGGAATCTCGATTCACTCCTGTTATTCAGCGCTCAAAATCTTTCTGACAATTTTTTTACATAACGATAAAATATTAGTTATTTACAGAAAATGACAAACAATGGCTTCTTTAAACTTAAGGAAATCGAAGACCAATGATATATACAAAATGCTTATGAAAATAATGTACATGTGCCAATTGCAATGTTGGTGAGTCATTTTAATCTTCGTGAGTTAGCTGTAAAAATGGGAAACATCCAATTAAAAAGATGCGTGAAAGAAGCTTAAAGAGAGGATTGAAGAATCTTCCTATTGGCATTCAAAAAATTTAATAAGAACTTTGCGTTTATTTTTATTCAATGCTTTGCATTTTGAAAATTTTTGATTGTGAGTACTAAGTTCTGCAGGCAGTTTTGAATGGCATAAACTCAATTACAGCAGACATTTAAGTAGAAAATTACATGCTTCGTAAAATCCCGAAAGGTTTGAATTTATTTTGCTATGACGCAATTTTCAACAAAGCCTGACCACGAAGACCCCAAAAAGACAAATGCAACTAATTAATACCAGAAGACAGAAACCTACCATTAAAATTAAGAGCTCGCTTAGACTCTCCGAGAAGAAAGACTGCATTTTAAGTAGGAAGGTCTTTAAAAATCTCAAAAGACATCAACAACTTAATTAGGAACCTTCCCTCAAATTGCGCCAAATCAGTAGCCAAGGGGATTGGTAGAAAGCCATTCATCACGAGCGAAGGGCAATTAAGCATTACGAGCAAAATTAGGGGATCTATCAGTTTTTATCTGTTTTCGGATTCTGTGAATAATTTATAGTTTAATTGCTTTTGATGATACACGCGGAAGAGTTCATTTATCACCGTGGGGGATGATTATACTGGATGCGAAGTCAAGACTAATTGTTTCGTACCAAAGACACGGCTGCTAATGGGGTCGGCAGGGTCGACCGTGAGTCATAAAAGAATCACAGCGACGTTTGTAACGACGATCAGAGGTTATTAATTTGGAGGACGCCCTGATTGAAATGTATACCTGCGCACGACGCGGCGCTTAAATCAAGTGAAATTGCGCGTGTCGCGAGACTAAAAAAAGAATCCGTTTTCTAATCATTCTAAAAAAATCTATCGATCCTCTTGGAAGCTTCGTTTTTCAACAGGAAGTCTAAAATAAAGATAGATTCGTAATTATATGGATAAATAAAAGAGTTAAGCGAGGGGCTAATTTGTCACTCTTCAGGAAATCAGAAATGTGACAGGAGAGAAGCAGTAAATTATCTTTAATTGCTGAATAAAAGAACAGGAAATAGGATTTGCGATTTTATGAATATGTTACGGCCCACTACTATGTTATGGACAATTGACATTAAACTCTATTATTTTGAATCATATTAAATGATTTGTATGTCATATGACCGAACTTTATCAAAATTCCTCACAAATGAAAGCAACAACTTTAATGTCCAGTTATGGTAAAAACGTATCATTCCTCATTCATAAATTTTGGTGAACTTGAGTTTCGTCTGCGTGATCCATCATCTTTTTCACCCCATTTTTTAGCATCTTCTACTGTCCATTCGATTCACTCATAAATGTTGAACTTAGAATTATTATTGTTGGAGTATTGACTGCCTCCCCCAATCCCTTATGTGGTGAGGATAAAGTGTGATCACACAGACTATCCCCTTTCCTCCATCCAGAGATCGTAAATTTGGGAATGCTGGTGTTCAAACAAATTCCGATGAAAGACTCCGGGGAAAGGATGATCTTTCGTCTTGTCAGAGAGTGGGAGAGAAGAGGAAAATAGACAAGTGGAGGGACGAGATTAGGCAACGGAGGCAGAGCGGATTCATCAAAGCAAACGAGAAGGCATGGCCCGTTTGAGACGGTATTAATCGCCGCTTAAAAGTTGGATGAGAAAGGGTACTATCCCCCAGTTGTAAATAATTGTAATATATGCTAACAAGAGTCAATAAAATTAATTAATTATCCAAAGGCATGTCATTTAAAAGTCATTTTTGTTATTTTTCCGCATTTTTATTGTTTTATTAGAAACATAAATATATTGTGAAAAATACGAATTAAAAAATTCAAACCTGTTTGCATTTTATCGTGATAATTTTACATCTCTGAAAAATTTTAAGGTAATGAAACACACATAACAGGTCAATTGAAAAGTCCCCGGCCTACCATCGTAAAACATATTTTTTTGGCAAAATTAGTTTTTTTTTATTCAACATAATTCCCTTCAAGGGTGATACACTGATTATATCGATCTTCCAACTTTTCGATACCATTTTTGTAGTACGATTTGTCCTTTGCTTCAAAATAGGCATCAGTTTCGGCGATCACCTCTTCATTCGACGAAAATTTCTTCCCAGCGAGCATTCTTTTGAGATCTGAGAACAGGAAATAGTCGCTGGAGGCCAGATATGGAGAATACGGTGGATGAGGAAGCAATTCGAAGCCCAATTCATGGATTTTTTTCATCGTTTTCACTGACTTGTGACACGGCGCATTGTCTTGGTGAAGCAGCTCTTTCTTTTTCTTCAAATGCGGCCGTTTTTCGCCGATTTCGTCCTTCAAACGGTCCAATTACGCTATGTAATAGTCGCTGTTGATGGTTCTTCCTTTTTCAATTTAGCCAATGAAAATTATTAAATGCGCATCCCAAAATACAGACGCCATAAACTTGCCAGCCGACTGTTGCGTTTTCCTACGCTTTGGAGCGGGTTCATCGTGTGCAGTCCACTCGGATGACTGTCGATTGGACTTCGGAGTGAAAGGATGGAGCCATGTTTCATCCATTGTCCCATTTCGACGCAAACACTCGGGTTTATTACGCTTGATCATCTTCAAACACTGCTCCGAATCATTAACTCGTCGTTGTTTTTGGTCAAAAGTGAGCTCGCGTGGCACCCACTTTGCACAGAGCTTTCTCATACCCAAATATTCGTGAATGATGTGATGTACACGTTCAGTTGATATCTTTAGAGTGTCTGCTATTTCATTCAATTTATTTACGGTCATTCAAAATCATTTTGTGGATTTTCTTAATGTTTTCGTCGGTAACAACCTCTTTTGGGCGTCCATCGTCTTCGGTGCTCATTTCACCACGTCTAAACTTAGCATACCAATCCTTGATGGTTGATTTTCCTGGAGCAGTGTCCAGAAATTCGGCATCATGCCAAGTTTTTGCTTCAACTGTATTTTTTCCCTTCAAAAAGCAATGTTTTATCAGCACGCGAAATTCCTTTTTATTAATTTTTTTCACAATAACAAAAGTGGCTTCACTCAAAATGCTATAATTCACAAACTAATGATCCGACAGCTGTCAAATTTATACACGCATCTTTTGAGGGTTAGGGCTAACTAAAAAACATATGGATTTAATTCTAGTAGTGCCATCTATGTGTCAGGCCGGGGACTTTTCAATTGACCTGTTAGAGCTGCTACTAATGCTATTTAAGGCCTAAAATTACCATGATTTAAATTGCTTTATATATGCGATCTCACTCTTCCTCGACTCACAGCAACAGGAATAAAAGTATTAAGAAGCAATGAAAAGATCCAAAGGATACATGGTTTACTGAATCAAAGACAACGTATCCGAACTTGTCATTAAACTCTATTATTTTGAATCATATTAAATGATTTGTATGTCATATGACCTATTTGTATGTCACCAAGGTCAACCTATCGCTCCCCCAAGTGGGATGAAAAAAATATCGTTAAAGTTGTCTCATGCTAGTTGTCTCATCTCAACCGAGAGCTATTTGTTGAACGTATCTTCGAAAAAGCTTCAAAGTTGAACAAAAACACATCACTAATAAATCACTAGTAACACAAGTGATACAGATGCATGGGTCAAATAAACTTACCTTCTGAACTAGAGACAGCTGATGACGTTAAATGAAATGTTCCAAACGACGCTCAATACAACTGGGGATGTACACTATTTGCAACAATTCGTGATAAATTAATTTTCTTTAAATGTCTTTCAAAAAGTTATTCAGCAATTAAGAAACTTTCCTCCCTTATTAGGGGTGTACGATGGTCCCCATCCACAAATTGCTACTAACGACAAGAGTAAAAGCGCCTAATAACTGGTCAGGCAGATTATTCATTTCAGGATCTGGTGTCTAAGTCATGGCAACAGGCTCGATCCCGTCACCAAGATCAACCGACCCCTCCTGAAGGGTCAAAACATTAACGCCGAACACGTGAAAAGGCTTTACTCATTTAAAATAGTGCGTGCACATGGAAATTCACTCAGCTCATGAATAAACGATTGCAGAATAGCATTAATCTATTCATTTTCAATTCTCTTTGCCCATTTCGGGATAAATATGGTGACGAATAACGTCTCCTAAGTGGTGGTGCTGTTTGGAGCAGAAACACGGAAAATAAACCGCTTCGGCTCGTGCAAATAAATCTCTCAGTTTTTCGCCCAAACAAACTTTGGTGCTCACTTTTACGACGCCGGCGGCAATAATCACTTCCTTCTCACTCCATTACGACACAGAATTTTACGACTGTTAAGAAAATCGTTTTTTACTCTCCTTTAACGTACGCCTCGGTGAACATTTCCGCCGTTTAAAGGAACCGTAAATTCCTACCTATCGGGGGATACGCCCTGGAAAAAAACACGCCCGCTCTGATAGGACATCGATCGCCGCCCCGACAAAGCGATCCAGAAATTTTACAAAGCAGAAATGTTTTCTTAAGAGATTTGTGTTCTTTTTGTTTGTTATAAGATGACAGTTTGACTGAAGCATTTAAGGCTCTTGGCTTTTAAACTCAGCTTTTTGTTATCGGCTGTGCAGCACTACTTCGGCCTTTCCTTTGCCCGTAATTCAAATTAATTTGTTTGAAAACTAAGCTATTATTACTTGTATTTTAAGAAATTCAAATACAAGTCAATTAAAAATTTAAGAAAAGGCTTTTAAATCACGTTATTCAGCAAGCGCCAAGTTTACGCTACCTGCCAACAAATTGATTTATTTTAGAATCATAACAATAAAACCGATAGCGGTTTATTGTTAAAAGACGTGGGTGGTTGAATCAGAAATTAAGCTACCAGCCAATAGAGGTGTAGCAAATCGGAATGGTAGAAAAGTTGACTTGGTAAAATTTCCGAGAGTAGCAGTTCCTGTTTGGAGTGCGCGCAAGAGAGCTCGCACTCTCTGATTGGCTTGCAGTTCTCCGCCTATAGGAAGAGATTCTTGAGCTGCTATTGCAAACAGATTTATAGCTGGAAATTTGATAAGAAATTATGAATTATAAATTTGGAAGAATTTCCATAGTCTTTTAATATTAGTCTTAATTTTCAGAAAAGATCGATAGTGGATGTTTTCAAGGTTATCGAAGACATATATAGGTTATTTTTTATTTCACAGTTTTTACTGTCTGGAATTCAATTGTGTTATAGGGATATTCATTCTCCTTTAGCCATCTGACATTCAGAATTTGCCACAAAATATCATTTTGATATTTTTCTAATTTATTTATGTGAGTTTTGTTGCAAGTCCTCGGACTATACAGGCATAAGTAAGAACTGGTCAAAGAATCAGAGTAAAGATAAGCATCATTATGTTCTTTTGTCATTTGAGGAATTAATGGATAAACTTTACGCGTACATCATTAGAATTTCTTTTGAATTCGTGTGATATTGGATGTGAATCCTTTATCTAACATCACAACAAAATATTTGGTGATAAGAGAATTTGTTGTTGTAATAGGTAATATATTTTTTATTGCTTTCATTGATACGAATTCGAAATCCATTTTGTTCCAAAAGTTTAGTTTTTTTATCACCATTTCCACTTCCTATCAAATTTACATTACCCGTTTAAAATATCTATCAAGAAAGAGACGAAACTGAATATTAAATATTTATTTTATAGACATCTAGACAACGTAAAAACTTTTACAGTGATTATTCTACGCTTATTCTTTTCATGGTGAATATACAAAATAATCCTACCAGAAAGCATCGTCCTTCTTTTCCATAACTGAAAAGGTGGACACCGTACCCTGAAAGCAACGTCTTAAAATTAGGTATTTAACAGAATTTTTTTTATGCGTCACATTTAAACACACATGAATATTAGCTTAAGAAATAAAACTTGATTTTTAAACAAACAATTATTTGGAATTTAAATCTTTGCAAAATAGCTCAATATTTTGAAATTTCACAACTTCGATAAATTGAATTTTTGAAGCATTTTTCCCTTTATTTTTTAGAAGTATCTCTCACAATTCTGTGTTTGGACTTATACTGGTGTCATTTACAGTTTTGCAATATTTTTTCTACCAGATACTATGAAAAACAATATCTGTAATGCAACTATATCCAATTATGTGAATTATTTTAAACAAAATAGCTATCTAAAACCCCATTTCATGCACTGAATTATCACACATATTACAAAAAAAACATCAAGAAAAAAAAATTTCAAAACTTTATATTGATTACAAAAAAAATCCTTATAATTTTAAGTACATGACCATCTTGAAATATAAAAAGCTGAGAAAAAGCAGTTAAAAGTATTGAAGGTCAATGAAATGATTTGGCTCATCGTTAAAGAAAAATTTGAATAATTTGCTCAATATTGCAGCTCGAGCTATGGCATTTAGTACATGTATTAAGAAAAGTCATACAATTAAAATAAGGTAATAAATTTTTTTTCGGCATCACTTTTAATGATCCTTTGAATTAAAAAAAGGACATTAATGTAAATTTGTTTTCATTAATGATTCTATAAAATGGATGAAATTGTGTAACGTAAGTGTAATCATAAGTGAAACAGTAAATTGAATTTATAAACAAAAAATTCGGAGGAAGGTTCCTTTTTTCAGGAATGAAAGATAAATTCACCTTGAATTGCATCTGAGGTAATCTCGGAAAGAATGTCTTAATGTGATTTATCGTCGGACATCTAACTTCCTTCAGGTTATTTGTGTTTTGTTTTGGGTTAGAAGTTCCAAGAATTAATGTGAAATAAATTAATACTGAGCAGTAAAACTTTGTTAAGTGGGGAAGGGGGACAATAACCGGTCCGAAAAATTGTACATTCGATTAACCAAAGTGTAGGTGAAAAAGAAAGAATATATATATATATAAAAACTGAACGAAAATCATTCATATATTGAACACATTGAGTACGAATCCCACTGACAGAAAATAAATTCCACTTTGTGAGCAATAGAAAAGAGCTTAAAGTTGTTTTATTGCATTTTCCATTTTATAAGAAAAGGACCATTTGCTAGTGTTACGATGGAAATTTGCAAATCGTTTCTCAAATTAAAAAAAAAAAAATCGAGGAGACTTATTTCAGATCCGAGTTAAAGAGGTTTGACTTAACAAGGCTTTATTGTAATATGCATCATCTGAGTAGCGGACAATTAGGGTTTTTCCTTACATCAGTTAGTTTCGCTGCAAATGCTATGTCAGCACATCTTCAGTAATCATTACAAACATTTTTTGAGAGCTCTCCTTATAATCCATTAAATACTTCAAAACATACATAGATGTTCACTAATTATCATAAATATTTCTACTTCATTCTCAAAATTAGATTTATGAAAAAAAATTGAATTTCTTTTCTTTTTGTCCGCTTGTGAGCTAAAGCAACAAGAAAATAATTGTAGCAGAATTCAGAAGTTCCTATGAAACAATTTGAAATGTTGACAATGATTCATTTGCCTCTTAAAAATCGAGTTGCGGCTGAGACTAAAGGAAAATTTCGAATATGTAAAAAAAGGGGGGAATCAAACATTTTTATTTTTCTGCATGAAAAAAATTATTACATAACAAATATATTCTTCAAAAAATTATATTTACTGTGGCTATATATTTATGTTTCCCATTTTTTAAATTCTGCAAATTATAATTTCTCTTATTTGAAGCATTTGATAAAAAAAATTCAGATATTTCTTAGTTTTTTGTTTCTTATATTAGATAAATTGTTGTACTATTGTACCTATATTAATTAACAGCATGTGAAGTTGAATTTTCAAACTAAATAATGAAAATCCTTCCGTGGCTGAAGTTTGGAGCGGGAAATGACAAATCGGTTCGTCATTTGATCCAGTCTTGGAATGAGGAGGTGCATCGCCATCGTGTTACTTCTAATAGAGATCTACCAGGCTGCACATGCATTAAAAGTTTCACATATTGTTGCATTAACTTTTAGAGTAAATGACTGCAAAGTATTCTTATAAAAAAGTATTCCTCTATTTCCCCTAAGATATGTATGAATATTTAAAGATTCTTGTAGAACATTACATGTGTGTTTATAATCCTTAAATATTTTATTATTTTCTTTTTTAAGATAATTTGTAAACTATTTAATTCTGAGGTTGATGGAAGAAAATAAATTAAAGGCATTAGTATATTACTTGACATTATCTTTATTCAATAAGTAATTTGAATAAAGTGTATTCAATTCACAACAAAATACTATTATTCTAAAAATATTTGTTTAAAATTTACTAGGTTTATATAAAGTAGAATAGAAGGTCTATTGTGCATTTGTGACGGAATATATATATATACCTGCTCTATACATGCTCTGTACATTTATATATATACACATACATACATACATATACATACATTTATATATACACATACATGCATACATATATACGCCACGTTTATATATAGGCTGCTGTTTAATAGAAAATGCAACACCATGGAAGGATCATCAGAATCAAAATGGGAATTCGCAGCAAATGTCAGTTATAGGATATTATCTGTAATAAAGGTTCAGAGCCATCGCGCGTGCGCTGGCATATCCTCTGATTGATGCTGAAAGCGTATAAATAAAGTGCTGTAGCGAGACGTTGCCAGAAAAGACAGTTGACTTTGTTGAGCAAACGTTTAGTGAGACCTGGTATGCCTCCACGGCGGAAGATAAAATTCAAGCAACACGGGTTGAACGGATAATCGGCCTTCGAAGGAGGATTTTCCTATCGGCGCAATAACAGCTCGTATGCAGCGGAACATTCACAGTGATGCGGCGAGTTTGGAAACGGACCGACGGGCACCAGACAACTCGAAAACAGGCGCTGGACGACAGAGGTGACGTCAGGCGCGATGATCGACACCTGCTCCGCATGGCGGTGAATGATCGCACCTTCCTCCCGGGCGGCTGGCAGCACGTTGGTCTACTGCTACAGGTGTACAATTGTCGGCTACGTCAGTTCATTCGTCGTCTGCTGCGCCGTGGATTGCCAAAGTGCCGCTATACCAGTTCCCCTCGGCAGATCATCGACGGCTGCGTCAGCCGGTGATCTTAATTTTAGGACCAGGCACTGATTGGCGCAAATTGTCTTTTCAGATCGTCACGCGCTGGTTGTGGACCCATGATGGCCGTGTTCGTGGACGTTATGCCGGTCAACGCTTTGCCTTCCTGGTGTATTGAACGACATAGTGGATGAACACCCGGAGTTATATGGTCTGGGGTGCGATTTCGTATCATGGACGATCAATTTGATACGAATTAGGGTAATCTCAATAGCAACAGGTACGTCCGTGAAGTGCTACGGCCAAGTGTTCCTTTCCTTCAGGCATCCTGGAGCTATCTTTAAGGATATTCGCCCACATGTTGCGCGGACTATTCCGGACTTCTGTTCTTTAAAGCGCGTACCTTCTTCGCCAGCTCTTATTCACTGCGGATATGCGCCTATTAAGGCACGTGTGGGATATGTGGTCGGCGTCTCGCTCGTGATCCGCGTCCTGCAGTTTCCAAGACGAACTTTGGTTGCGCATACAAACGATATAGATTCTCTTCCTCAAAGCAGATATTCAGCATCTGTTTGACTCCATGCCACGTCGTATAGCAGCACTTATTGCGGCGCATGGTGGCTGCACCAAATACTATTTGGACGGCAATTTTGTTTCTTTTTGTTTTGAAAATTTCATCATTTATTTGTATCGGTACAAGTCGTTTCTGCATTCATTCATTTGGATTCTGATGATTCTTGGTGTGCATTTTCTACAAACGGCGAGTATATATATACACACATCACATACATACATATGCATACATTTATATATCTCCAAGATCTAACATTGAAACAACATTTTTGCAAAATATTTTTATTCATCAACACAACACCTTTGGTAATCTTTTAGATTGACCACAATTGTTCAACAACTTTTCAATCTTTTTCTTTCTTTCTTTTTCCGCAAGAAATCTTTTATTTAGTAAATGGCACGATAAACAGCTTTCTGAATCATCGACTCGTTGCTGTTTTTGTTCCATCGAAAACAATCGCGGCACCCGCTTGGAAAAACCTTTTCACTTCCTTCTTTCCTTCACTTTAAAACTTTTCCTGGTCGATCGACTTAAAATTTTGACACGTTTCAATAGCAAGGTTAGCCTCTAGAAGAACCTGGTTGCTGGACTTTACAGGCGCCATCTCTGGGTTAGTCTCAGGAGTTGATCGATGTATTATATATAAAATTTCTCGAAACTTTTCATTTTGATTATATATTCCTTTTTAATCAGAATTAAGTAGTTCCATAGCTCTGTGTTATAAAAAATTCTCTTCGAGATTAAAATTTTGCTTAATAAGTACAAAATTCTAAAGCTATATGACGCATTATATGATAAAAAATGGCGTATAGGCTTATTATAATTTGGATCATTTATTTTAAAATTTCACAATTAAAAAGTGTTTGGTGAGCTTTTCCAGAAAACTATAATTTTCTTTTATTCTTTCTTCATTACTCGAATGTTTCTTAAAGTTTTCATGAAAACAGTATTCAGAGAAATTCAACTGCATGGAATGATTTAAAAAAGCATATATAAAAATATAAATAAAAATTAACAACTCAAAATGTTACGACACTTCTTCAAATAAACTTTGCATTTGTTGTAAAATATTTAATAAAAACCTTTTATATCAATTTTCACGTAGATCGGATAAAAATTAAAGATTTTATCTCTTTGCAGCCAACGTCTCTCCACCTGCTTCAATAATAAATAAGATCTTTAGCTCTGGTGAGGGTGATTGGAAATTAGGAATGAGGACAGGGGTGTAAAAATTTTTAGACAACGAAAGTAACAGAAGATTTGGGGAATATAAGAGTAGGTGGGAAGAGCAGGGAACACACTCATGCAAAATTTTAAAATTTAGCTTCAGAATGGTAAGTTTTGAAAGCCATTTGATAAAATTTGTACGCAGAATAAAAGCCGACATTTTATACCGAAATTACCATGAATGAGATTTAACAAAAGTGTTTTTCAGTTGTTTTAGTTAGGGAATTTGTTTTGAAATTTTGATTAATTCTACGTAACATAACTTTCCTCAAATGAACAATATTATGCAAGGTATTTTGAGGTCAAAAATGATTATTGACAATTTATCAAAAAGATTATGACTTTATTAACATAAACACCAAATCAGGCATTTGTAAAAAACTAATCCCAGAGTTTTTTCGAAGCATTGTTCCATATTTCATTACGCTACAAAATATATAGGAAAATGTTAAATATAATCTTAAAAGTTGCTTTTGCTAAATAATATTTAATTAGATTATTCAAAGCGATGAAATTAGATGTATTATAGAAAGAAAGATATAATACATGTAAATTAAGATTCTCAAAGTCATACAGTGGCCGCTGTAGCCTAGGGGTCGTGGACGAGGACATTGTTTTTGTCGAGTCATGGTTTCGAGCCCAGAGGTCACTAACGATCCACCATGTAGCGGAGCTGATGCACGTTAAATCTGGTCGAGGTCCCAAGACCTACCGTAGGTGTGGTGTGGAATATTGGAGAGGAACGTGCTAGCTAAGGTGTTGACTGTGTCACTTGACAGAGGCTCAAAATTACGAGGTCCGTCGCCAATAGCTCTCGTGTTGCTTCTAGTGTTACGTTAACAAAACTAATCAATCAATCCGAGTTCTCTGTTTCAAAGCAACGTGAAGTCTCTTTGTGTTTGCCTGGATTAAATTTCCACACATTTATCCACCTCGGCTATCTTCCCTCACAGCACTTGCTACACCTTCTGCGCGAATTTTCACTATTTTCTGGGATGCTCTACGAAACCATTAGTTGCGATTCTTGTGTCTAACAACCATGCTGCGATGGCATTACAGTTTAATCATATTTTGGAAAGTAAAGTTTTTAATAATTAAAGAAACGTAAAAAAAGAAAAGATAATTGGAGAGGTGAGGAGGCAATAAGTTTTACACACATTTTGCTTATAATTTCCAGTTTAAGGAGCTAAATTTTAATTAATTTCCGAAAACGTTGAGGAGGGAACATCGCTTTCCGGTCGCCGTCACTGTTGAATTCGACTCCCTGATTTAAAAAAAAAACAACATAATGTTTTGTAATTTCAGAAGCAAAAACCGAGTGACGAATGTCCCTTTGAAGAAGTTATCCCATGCATATTGAAGGCAACCCTACTAACCCATATTTGGTGCCGTTTAAAAACGGGAGTTCATTTAGCAAACTGGAAAATGGCCGAGGGGAAGCCGTTAAAGCGTCTAATTGAACACGAATCGTCATAACGGAACAAATCATCTCGTGGAAAAGCGAACCGCTGTAATTCGTGTTATTTCACTTTTGATGAATGGTACGACTGTCAGCTCTCTGCCTCTCCCCTCTCGACCCTTTTTGTGGTCGCTGTCGGAGCAGTAATTTGCTGGAAACGAAATAATAACAGTGATTGGGGTCAGCAGAGAGTTATTTAAACGAGATGAAATGGGCATCTCTAACGAGGTCCTCGTCAGGGACTTTTTTTTTTCGCGTGGAAAAAGTCTCGCCGAACATTTTTTTAATCTAATTCAGATTTGACAAAAAAGGAATTTTAAAAGGGAGTCTATGTTCCCGATTATTTCTTAAAATAAACTTTTAAATTATTTTAACCTAATTTCGGGATAATTTAAAGCATAAATGGAGAAATTATTTGTACTGTTTATTAAAAAAATACTTGAATACACATTTATTTAAAAGCATTTTCACTATGAAAACAGGCTATATCTACAAATTTTACAAATTGTTTGGAAATAAAAAGTCTAACAAATGCTGCGATACAGGGTAATATCAGATAGAAAAACGTGACTATTAGATAGCACAAAACTTTCAATTCGATATAATTAGGGGGGGGAAAAGGTTTTTATTTATAATAGTTACTTCCAATGTAGTTTAGTGGTCGCGGTAGCTTAGTGGAACACTATTTTCGTCGTGTGGTAGGTTCGAACCGTGATGCCGCTAAAGACCAGCCTTGTAGCCAAGGATGATGAACGTTAAATCTGTAGGGGGGTTCAAGTCTTCCCACTTGCGTACTGTGGAAGTTTGGAGAGGGAGTGCAGTTCAGCTGTCATTCTGGTCACTTAACCGATGATAAAAATGATGAAGTCCGTCACCAACACCCTTCGTGTTGCTTTTTAGTGTGTCATTTATAAGCAATCACGATCCCCCAAATGAACTGTATGTTTGATCAGGCATGAAAATAAAAGAAAGATTTTATTGGATGTGGTTCGTGTTGAGTTCATGTCACACGAGAGCTGTTCAAAGGATGTCTTTACAGTAAACTTCGATCAGACTATGGATTCGTTATGAGAGTCACACTCAGAATGTTATTAATTAAAGCTGTGGGGGGCGGATTTCATAACTTTGAACCTAAGCTGGCAACCCCATTCAAGCTTTAACACAACTCTAACGAGAGGACCCTCCACTTATTGAACGGGCATTCACCTAACTACAGGGGAGAGTCTTTAGTGGCAACGGGACTCGAACCCACGAGTGGACGGAAACAGCGCCAATTGGCGACCACTTCACTTGGCTAACGCAGCTACTGAAAGGGTTCGAAATGCGTTGTTTGAATAATTGTACCCGTAACATTAAAAGATCTATAAAAAAGAAATTTTTTAATTCAGAATTTTAATTGTAAAGAAGAAATTTTAATTTTAATTTCATAAGTATTTTCCACTCAAAACATATTTTAAAGTTCGTAAAATTTCCATCTTAACAAATTAATTTTATTAGTTTCATTTAATCATTGAAAGGAACATACCTTGCAAACTTTAACCACAATTAAATGACGAAAACCCCCTTCAAAGGCTTATCTTCCAAAAGTAAGGACGAGAATCATGACCCTTGTGATCTTATTTCCCCCCATGGTTCTTTCTGTATTTGTCTAGCATTGGTGACGCGCTCGCGGATATCCTAGCGATCCTTCTATATTTTCAACTCTTATTCTTTTGTCAACCCATTTTTACCTTCCTTCACATTTCTTCTAACATCTGGATCACAGATACACATTTTTCCGCACTAGATTTGGCTGCTGCGCCTTAAAATTCAACTTTCCCCCTCGCCCTTATAAGACGAAAATCACATTTAAGCTAATAACTTACTCTTTTAGTTTCCACTCCATACCAATGCCATACTTAAAGATTCTAATTATACTAAATGTGCAGAAGTTCTCATTACAGTACATGAGCAGATAGTTTGTGAAACCAGGACTTTCTTTCATAATGCACTTTCAGTTTTTGATTTGAACCTTTGGGTTGCGTTCCTCTTTTTGTTCAATGTCCTGCATTTTCTTCATTTAGCTTATAGTATATAAATATATTTGATCATCTTTATCGAGTTTTAATTACAAAAAATATAATTTCCCATTCCTTAGAATTTCCGGAGCTTTATTATTTCTTATCGATCATTAATGCATTAACAACTTATTTGTCATAAATAGTTAACTATTACTTACTCATCATAAATAGTTAACGATTATTTTAAAGGTAGTTGTTCAACATGTCACGAAGTCTTCTTATCAAAAACGGAGTTAAATTTACCAGAATGACTCAAAAATACTTGTTTTTGATTATAAATGGCGTTTCAAGATCAAGTTGGCGTTCTTATTGTCTGCTGATATCTGTTAAACGGCGCCAAAACGCACTTCAAACTGCCTCGAAAGTTAATTTTTATTTGGAAGATATTTGCAGCTAAATCTAAATTTGTTTACTTCCGTATCGGGTTGTCACCCTCGATGAGATGTGGATTCGTCATGTGGCTCAAGAAATGAGTTGCTTCCGGTGAATCGGCTCGGAAGAAGGCGAAGACGGTCTCCGGAAAAGTTACGACAATGATATTTTGAGATGCGAAGGGAGTCCTATTCATGTATTTTTTAGAAAAAAGAAAGACAACAAATGGACTATACACTAGTGAGTTAGTTCATTCATACTTCTCCTCCTCAACACGTGTACTTTTTGAACCACCCTCGCATATTTATCACTAAAACGTATTTAGTAGAATAATTATTATAATTTAAAATTTCCTTTTTTTTATATATGTTTCTTTAAGTGCCTTGAAGACCCCTTTTGAGTCAAAATTCTGCTGTGCTACAACTTAAACTCGGAAGTCTAGCATTGTAATTTCTGAGTAAATTTTCAGGGAGGTCTAATTTACTTACGAACGATAAGATATCAGAGTTAAACAGCGATACTGCTCACACATTACGGAAGTTTTAGTTATATTGTATTCCCTCCCACACACAAACACACTCATTCTGTTATGTTTACTTATTCTAAGTTGAATTCCTTCGAATCGTGGATTTGAATCCAAATATCCTTAAAGACTCGTCGAGTAGCGGATAGGATGCGCGTAAAATCTTTCGAGACTCCACGTTGGGAGGGTGAGGAGGCTAGGAGAGAGACTCAAGTGTCGTCATCGTCATCTCGTCAAAATGACGAGGTATGTTGTCAAAAGTCCCTGCATTACCACAAAGTGTAATGTTATTAAGGAATCTCAATCAATGAAATGCCAATTTAAATTGAATTTTTAACTGATAAATCCTTTTTCTTTCTGTAAAATTCCAATATTAAAAGATAAATTATATTTATATTACTTTCCATTTGTGTTTAATATTTAATCAAGAGTAATCTTTAAAATATATCTGATTCACAAAGGTAAAGGATTATATATCCATTTCTTAAGGATTTGAATGCTTATTAAGATTTCATCCGATAAAAAGACTACAGCTAATAGCGAAGGATCTAGTATTGTTGAGTCTGGGTCAAGTGACGATAAAAGTACAGAATAAAATTTGAGAATTTTTATGTAAGTCGTAGCTGAAAAATTGCACGAATATTCAGTCTGCAGGCTGGATGAAATTCCATTTCAATTTTCAGATAAAATCATATATATATATATATATATATATATATATATATATATATATCCTCATTTATAAAACCAGTAGTCCAAATAATAAATATACAAGATGTCTTTGAAAAATGTTCATTAACAAGAAAGCTGCAATGAAGAAACACAAAATGATTTTAAGCCGCTGTCCTGCAAAATTTCGGAAAAGGACATAGAACTCTTTCCCTCCGGAAAACAGAGATTATCAAAGCAAGATGATGAAGTAATAACAAGCCGTGTGTGTATTTATGGGAATCAAATATATATATTAATATTTAAGTTAATATTAAGTATTGTGTGTGTGATATTTTCATAAAGGGGGAAACATACTTTTATTCGTGAGTTAAAAATGGAATTTCATCCGGCCTACAGGCTGAATATTCATGCAAGTCTTTAGCTATCTCTTATACAACATTTATCACATTTTATCTCGTAACATAAATATGAATCTTAGGGGATATAAGCCCTCAGAAGATGAGTTTAGAATCGCATCAAATCCTCGAAGTACAATAAGTGAAACTTAAAGGCATTTTAGCTCACGATTCCATACTCAGAAAATATATCGCATGCGGATCTCTTTGATACAGAACACAGTAGCCGATTGGTTGTTGTCACGAACTCGCGGCAAATCGAGGATTCGTAACCTGAAGACCCGTCGTCTAGTGAGAGCGATGTACGTTAAATCTATTGGGATTCCATGTCAACGCGTTAGCGTTACGTAGAAGTTTAGAGCGAGAGGAGCCAACTCAGGTATCGTCCTCGTCACTTGATTGAGATTAAAAATTACCAGAACTATCGCAAATAGCCTTAATGTTCTTCTAAGTGCGACGTAATGAGCAATCAATCTACCTCAAACCACTAAAGACCTGTCGTATAGTGGGCTGATTTCTGTTAAATATATCTGGGTGCAAAGTCCTCGCGTGATGGTTGCGTGAGAAGCCAGAGCATGCGTCGGCCTCTTCTCTTCCTCTGGAACTGGTATCGTTATTAAAAGACATAATCATTTAATAAAAATTATTTTCAAAATGTTTTAATTAGTTTCATTCAGATTTCGAAAAGCTTTCTCAAAGTAAACTACTAACGTAGAGCGTTAACTCAATCCCGTTCGAAACTGAATATTATAAATGAGAATTCTACTTACCTTAATAACAGCAATTAGGACTGAATAAACTGGATCCGATTCCAATTGACTTCTAGTAAGAGGATCCGAGGTACAGATTATGAAAGGAACGCCTCAAACTTGCTCCATCCATCTAGTGTTATCGTCCATCTCGCTAATGCCTCCATCTTCTCTTATCTCTCAAATACTTCCACTATTCCTATCCCATTCACTACATTTCTCATAAAGTAATGCTAATTAACATAAATCACGGTTACTTCTCAATTCAAATAACGTCATGAAGTAGCCTTACAGGTTAAATGACCGGAAATGAGATCTCGTTACATCTAGACAGTGGTTCAAAATGACGAGGACCTTCACCAACACCCCTCGTGTTCTTAGCGCGACGTTAATGCAAAATTAATTTATATAGAACATTGTCATTATCCTGTCGTCTGCCTCTATTACAATTTTGACTTAACCCAATTCTACCAGGCGTTTCCACACGTAACGTTGTGTGGCCTTGGAAGTGGATGAATATTTTAAATAGATTTAATGTTTGTTCTGACTGGTTCACTGTGCATAGTAATCAGATCAAAACATTAAAATTCAGCGTGGAAATTATTTCTAAAGCAAGAATAAACTTAAACTTGAAACTTTTATGCGTTTTATGTGAAACACATTGATAGGATCAGTTGACCACGCCCTACCAATTAAATTATCGGCACACGTAAACAGCGTAAATAGCAGCATTTCTTTATCAATAAAGTTTTCCTGGGATTTAAAGATCGAATTATTTAATTTCTCGATTAATTAGTTGATTGGTTTGTTTTGTTGGCGAAAGGGTCATAATGAGTCGAGCTGTTCCAAATGCTCGTTAATTTACGAAAAATTGTTTGTCTGTGTGAATGCATGAAAGGAAGAAAAAGGGGAAATGACCTTTTTCGATTGTTTTATTAACGTCAAACTGAGAAGCAACACGATGGTACTAATGATGGCTCTCGTAATTTTGAACCTCGGTCAAGTGACGAGGACGACATCTGAGTTGGTACCTCCCCCTTCTAGCTTCCATTGGAAGTATGACAAAAGAGAGGGTTAGAAATTAGGAGCAAATTCAGCGCTGAGATTACATGGTCCTTACTAGGATGGGTTGGTTTAAATTAGTAATCACATGATTAGAAATCTTCTAAATTTATTGGCACAATGACTTAATCTCACGCGACTTGGATTTTCAGTCTAATTGATAACAATCATTAATTACTGCCTATCGAACGGCTTATCGAAATTTTCAAGTTAGAATAAAAGATGTTTGCTCCCCCCACCGACCCATTAGGAATGGAATTCCACAGGACAGTTTATTGTGCCCAATCCTGTTCATCCTCTTCGTAAAAATTATATCCCAAGATCCCAATATTTAACTGGCCCTGTTCGTTGCCTTACTAGAATAAAATAAGAGACTTTCCATTGTGATCCCTTATTTACAATGTTATGTATCTCGGCTTGAGTTCTGGCTCATGAACGGGAAAATAAATATAAACGCATCCAAAAGTACCTGTCTCCCGAGGAAGTCTAAACCTCCAGAAAATTTGGCAAATGTCACAATGTTTGGCCAACAAATCTCCAGGGTACACTAATACAAGTACCTGGACTTAATTTTGGAAGACAAAATAACTTTCCCCCACCATATCGCTTACAGAAAGTCACAAGCTGAGTACCTGGATACATTCAGCTTCACAAACCCATTCCTAGAAAATGCCCTTTAACAATTAGATGCAAAGTCCTACACTGTCAATCTATCAATTTCGCAGCCCTAACACATATGAGAGAACTGCGCGAAGCTAGTAATATTTTATCTCAGAAAACTTATGAACGCTCCCTGGTTTGTCAGGAGTGAAGTCATTAATCTGGACTTCAATGTCGGAAGCATTTTGCCTTATATTAAAAAGCAATATGTCCCCTTTTTAAACAAATTTTCCCTGTATCCAAATAAATTATCGAGCTCTTAAGCTAATTTATGATGCGCAACAAAGCTTGTCTTCGAAGCGCCCAAGACCTCCTAGAGCATTCGTTCGAAATTTTTCCAACAGCCATGAGATTGGCTGCTCAAGCTTAGCATTTCATTTGGATTATTATTCATCTCTCTTCAGCCAGTATAGCACACTGCTCTAAACGCTTTCTCCATCTTATCTCGCCGGTCGTAACCAAATGCCTGGAAAATGCTTCAGGGAACTTTTAAATTTCCTATAAATTCTTCTACCCTTTAAATTCTCTCAAAATATTTATTTTTACTTTCTGATTTTTATAATCAGATGGACTTACTTCGATTTTTTTTTACTCTTGTCAAAATTTCAAAATCTTAAATTTCACCCTTGTGAATCTAAAAGCGCAATAGTTACATTTACTCGCGTTCTATTTACTGGAACACTTGCAACGACCTCAAACTCTTTACTCTCATAAAACAGAACTCTCTAAGAAATTTAATTTTATGGCCTTTGAGTTGTAGGGAACATTTAATTTCTTCAAATTCTCTTCCATTGTCCCTTTATTTCTCATACTATCTTTCTAAGAAGGCTGCGTTAGCCTAGGGGTCATGGTTCAGGGACTTAGCCGCATTTTTTTTTTTTTTTTTTTTTTTGAGTCGTGGGTTCGAGCCCCGAGTCACTTGTGATCCTACTTGTAATCGGAATGATGCAAGTTAAATTTGGTCGAGGTCCGAGTACTTCCATCATTGGCGTGGCGTGGAAGATTGGAGAGGGAGGTGTGTCACCTATGTCATTTGACGAGGTTCAAAAAGACGAGATCCGTCACCAAAAGTCCTTGTGCTGCTTCTCAGTGTGATGTTAATAAGAAATCCCCATCACTTTTTCAGGAACCAATTCCACCGTTCCATTTCCCCTAATCCTAACCCCTGAATGTACTCAATTCATGTCACTCGAATAAAATGTCATCTTTAGAGACGAAAGCCTCTTAGACATGCAGAAAAATTCATGTCACTATAAATTTTTCTGCATATCTTAAAGGCTCTCATCATAGAATAATAAAATAGAGGCTCTCATCATAGAATAATAAAATAGAGGCTCTCATCATAGTACACACGCTTTGATTTTTTTTTCGTACTCTGACTGTCTGCTTTGTGTAGTGAGATCACCCTCAATAGTGTTATCTTCTCTTTTTTCCCCCTTTTAATGCCGTCCTTTATTAATTGTGGATCTTGGCTTAATTCTGTCTTTGAAATCAATATTAACAACGAGGAATTATCCATTCCCTTTGAACTCCATCACCTTACACACCTTCGACTTCACGAAAAAACGCTTTTTCTTTCACGAATAAAAAGTCGAGGGGAGATGAGAATGATGTATGTCAGGAAAATACACGCAATTTGCACATTCCTTGGCCAATAGTTACAGATTCCTCTTTAATAAACAAAGAATACTTAAGAAACAAGTAAATGGATTTTATTAAGACTCCATAAAGCGTTCAATAAAATATGTAGTATCAAAAATATATCAAAGTTCAACTTACAAATTCAGCTGCAATACATATTAATGATTATGCAATATTTTATGTTATATGTTGTTAAAGTATTATTTTTATTAAAAAAATCATATCTAAAATAAAAATATAAAGAAAAACCGAAAATAATGTTCTTTTTGATTTTATAAAGGATTGCCTTTTTATCAACAAATTTTTTCAATATGGTCTAAAATGTTTACTCCTACCATTCGTCCGCGAATGGAAATTCAATGAGAAATTTATCTTTAATCGGTCAATGTCTATTTGAAACAGCAATGGTTTTATCAGATCATTTTAATGATTTCATTAGTTAAGAAATTAGAATCCCAAATAGACTTTTGAGATCGTTAAAAAGCTTATTCCTGCTGCTCTTGTTGCTAAAAGGCAACAAGAGAGTAGGTAAACATTACGCAGAAATTTGAGACCAACGAGTTAAGAATGTCGGTTCTGATTTGATCACCGGAAGGATTGATGATTGGTTTCATTAACGTCGCACTAAAAGAAACACGAGAGGTATTGACGGCGAGACGCGAAAGACCTCTTGGTATTCTCGAGTATCGGTCGAGTGACGAGGACAACGTATTGGAACCACCCTCTTCTAACTTCCACACCACGCCAACGGGGGTACTTTGAACCTCTACAGTTTTAAGGTGCATCAACTCCTGCTACTCTGTGGGTATTAAGTTGCCTCAAGGCTCGAATCCACGACTCAACTCCCTGCGCAACTGCGGCCTCATCACCGGAAGGAACAACACAGAATGATTCGAGTCAAATGTTTTTTAATCAGTCCTATTTCTTATCTACTACTTAATTTTAATGTTGCTTAAAAAGAAATAACCAACAGGTAATTTCTATAAACGTCTAGCTTAACTCAGATTGACATTCGCGCCCTAAACGTCTTCACGCCATCCTCCATTCACTCACTCTCCCACTTTCAGTCAAATGTAATACGAGTTTTCGGTGCCTTGGTATTTTCGCTCCTCCATTTCGGGGACCTCGTAGCTGGAGACGTTTTCAAACTTGAGTGATAGTGGAGATTCGAAACATCTTTCTATCGGTCCAGAAAAACTCAGCGGGTTTTGTTTTGCAGTCCTCTCAACAACTGAGCCAAAAGAGATTCCCCATAAAGTTAGCTATAAATGCATTTAACTTTTCCAGTCCTTACTGAAAAGAACCGCCTCATACTTCTCTCCAGTAACATCGTGAGGAGGAATGCTCCGAATGTTATTTTGAGAAGGAAACTTTTCCAGCCATTACTACTATCTGAGTTTTGTTTTGAACACTTTTCCATTAGACGTCATAGGCTGTCTCTAGTTGAGTTAGGCGTATTAGTTGGCGCATGCGCCTTAGCCGACATATCACTAATTATGATTTATGTGCAAATGTACACACATAAGAAAGTATACACACATTGAAATGTATACACACACATACAGAATTAAGTATTTTGAGTTGGGATGCACTCAACCAGAAGCTCTAGGTTGTACCCGCCCCTAGCGTTCAAGTCTTGAGTTACAATTTTGATCGCTTAGTGTTTTTCGCTCCGCTATTTCGAGGAATAGATTAAAACCATGTGAGGGGAGGTTTTGTTGATCTTGGGTGATAAGAACGATGCGACCCATCGATCTGTCGTTCCGGAGAAAACTCACCGTGTCTTGCTTTGCAATGCTCTTAACAACTAGGCCGAAAAGAAATCCCCATGATTATTTATTAGACATTTCAATTTCTGTCGTTACTGTGGAAGAAAGCAGCTGCTAGCTCCTCACATGATTGGATATTTGGCGAGGGAAATTTATTGGGTGTAAGCATAAATTTTTAGAACGATGTACATAATGAAGTTGCCACCCACACATTCCTTCCTTTTAAAAAAAGACCCCTTAGCAGAATTGCACAGACCATGGCCAGAGGTCTAATAGCGGCCCGTATCACTTCACTTTACTTTATTTATGGCTACATTTTTGTCCCTTCTATCTAAGTTCCATCATTTCAAACCTATTTATGTAAGGAAATTACGACCCTATTTCAAACAAAAAATTTGTTTCAATAGTTTGGGATTAAAATGTCGAATAGATAGTTTGATTATATACCGTAACATCACCCCTCCCCTTTAACATCTTCTCTTATTAGTAAGCCCCTTTGCTCCTAAATTTCGACATGCCTACATTGATGCTAAAAGAATCTTCAAGTCATCTTTGGGAAATAAATTTTCCGTTTTTGAAGTTACAGAATCCATATAGTGTTAAGTGCTCTCTTCATCTGACACTATTTCGACAGACCAAGTTTCATAAATCTCATGTCTCCTGAAATACTTGAAATACCTAAAAGTTCTGCGCTTACTTTGAGGAAGAGGTGATCTAACAATGAGTTTGAAGAACTGAGATTAAAGGGTTATTCCTAACCATCTGTCACAAAACAGTAACTATCTACAGGGTGTTTCGAAACTCAAGGACAAAAAAATTAAAGGGTTGATAGAAAATATATAAATTAGCAATTTTCAACCTATAATGCACAGGCGGAGAGCAAGCGCTAGACGGGCATAAAGCACAAATTATCTTGCCCATCGTCATTTCTACCGTGCATTTGAGGAGGCATGGTGACGTACAGTAATCGGAAAAAGCTAATTTTAATGTTTTATATCACCAATTTAATTTTTGAATTTCGAAACACCTTGTTGTTAATGTACTTAAATACTTGCTAACTTAAATCAAATATAATTTTGGGGTTTTATTTCATTACCTTTAATTGTCCTTCAAAACGATATTTTTCTGATTTTAAAAATCAAAAAAAATTTTCTTTCTAATTAACAACTCTTTCTTATCATTTTACACAGATTGTACCCCGAAAATAGCTTGAAACTCGGACAAAATGATAAAAACGTGTGATATAAATTTAATTGAGACATTTTTTCAGAAAATAAAGGTACATTTTATCTTGTTTGAATCATACCTAAGTACTGCATTCTAAGACTCTTTGGATAAATATGCATGTAAGCTAACTTTTTTATAGTCGTGTGTATTAGGAGTCATACATTAATGACTATAAGAAATTAAGAATTCTTACTTTTGATTAAAAAGCGAAAACTCGTTAAACCAGAGCATTGTCACGGTTACAAATTAAACTCATTGCTTAGTTTTTATCATCCTTTCTTTGTAACGATGTTTGAAAAATAAAATAACGCATGATTAAAGATCTTTGTGGTTTTGGCAGCCTTCCAATGAAATCACAGACACTCTGTTCGAGGTTGCAGAACACTTTATGCGCTCCTTCGTCATAACAAAGCATCCTTACTTCGAGCCCAGCAGAGAGGTCGCAAGACGAGCCATTGGAACCTTCCACGTCGAAACAGTAACAGCGAACTCATTCAATAACTCATTGGAATCTCGCTCGTTACACCGTCACGGGTTTAGCGGTGCGCGCCCTTTTACAATTTATCAATAAACCCTGCCCATGAATAATTCTGTAAAGCAAAACGCGGGCTTTATGGTAATGTGTGGGGAGCCAAGCGCAGATCGTACTTTTTTTTTTATTTCTCCACCGCAGTTGGCATCGGTCCGTAAAAATGTAAAGTTCTTCTCTCCTTGCTTGTACTCGCAGCAAACACGGACGCCAACTGTGGGTTGAATGTTTAATCGGAAAACTTTTACGAGAGTCGGAATGGGTTAAATATGACATTGCTGAGAGTCGCCATGATGAGTGACTCTCGTAAAAGAGGACTTAACTGATCTCCAAGTGTCCTGCTTCCCATTGATAGCGCCATGGACGCTTCTACTAACACACCACGCCACAGTAGCCGAGTGCTCATGGTCGCGAGCTCGCGACCGGTGTTGTTTACACTGAACCCTTAGAGTCATGATACCACAAAGGACCACCGTGTAATGGGCCTGATGCACGTTAAACCATCGAGATTCTCAGCCCTCTCGTTGGCGTGATGTGGAAGTTTGGAGAAGTATGGGCCTCCAAAGGTATTATCCTCGTCTCTTTGTATCCCTCCTCCCATTATTATCTCCTTCACATTTCAATTACAATTCGCAATTAAAAGAGTCACAAATAAAAGTTCAATGAATAGAAAGTATCGCAAGGATATGATAATCAAGTCATTTGTTTCAAATCAATGGTTAACCAAAGTTCACTCCAAAACCTACTCTGTCTGTCGCAAAGGTCTCTATACGCATCTGATCTGACATTTAATATAACAAAATGATATTTGTCTCGCCGAATCAATCGGGTTCGAGTTCAATGAAGATTTATAGTCGAGATTTGAATCCTTGACTCTTTGTAGATTCTCTCTGAATTCACTCTTAAAGTCCCTTCTCAACACAGATAATTTCAGCTCTCTGTCTTCATCACCAGCTAACTGACCCAACAACCACCTCTCGAATTCAACGCTTCATAGTTTATGCGAGCCAGTTGTTTTCAAAGTGCTCGGAGTCTGTCTTTGCTTATGAGATATCCAAGGGTATCCGAAGTTAAACCAATGTAAGAATATAGGCAAACGATAATCCTCTTGGTTAATTTATGAAGAAACTGTGTTTGTTGAAAATGAGATTTTAAATGTAAAATGAGGATATCTATGTCGCATTAAAATTTCCATTAATTAATTTTTCTTCAAAAAGGGATTTTGATCACTTGAAAAAACGCATTAAATATGCACTATTTCCTCAATTCTCTTAATCACTCTTCAATAATTCTGATCCAATCTGTGTTAGTCACGATTGGTATTGATATTTAATTCAAATGACATTTTATAAAAGTGCCAAAGTATTGGTTGAAGAGATAACGCGCGCGTGCGTTAGAGGCATCAGGACTCGAACTCGCGACTCGACAGAAACGACGCCAGCCACAAGCTCACGGCCAGGGCTCACGTGGGCTACCACGTTGAGGAGAATTAGGGGAAGTTTTCTAGGTTTTAAGGTCCTCCAGTGGCATGAAATGTTAGTGAACTCATTGTAGTCCTCGTGGGTCGAAAATTGGCGAGAAAAATTCAGCTGTCAATAATCAATCATTTTTCATTAATGAGGCTGCAGCGACTCTCGTCAACAACAAAATCAGAAGTTAAAATGCCTTACTTCACCTGCCAGAAGAGATGTCTTTTCAGCCTGGTTGGTAGGAGCGCATTCTTCGGATCCACTGGCCCAGGGTTCGAAACAACGCTGCAGCATCAAGGTCGTGAACTCTCTCCTCGGGGTCAGAAAACCACAAGCCGTCGAAAAGCATAGATGTAAAAATATTTTAGAGCTGTGCTTTTCTAACCATTCCCGATATACATTTTAATCATTTGCGTTCATACGATTTCTTCTTTTTTATTATTTTCTTTCTTTGTGTAAGATGAAAGATTAATTTGAGGAGAGCGAACGCGAAGCAAAAGGTTTTTCTAGAGCTTTTGAATGGTTGTCCCAAGTTCCTGATGACACAATTATTTCTATGGCAAAGTAATATGTTAAAAAAAAAAGACAAAACAAGAATTCAGTTTTTTTTCCCGGAGGGAAATGCAAATTAATTTTAAAGGAAGAGAGTTAAGTGCGTAGGTCTTTTATTTTGTTTATTCCTGTTTTCATCGAAACTATACTTTCAATAATTAAATGATTTCATGAATGTACGGGATTACTTTATTAAAAGTGTCTGGATCCAAAATTGTGTTGAGAAAGCATTTATTACAGTAATTAAGGCATGGTTTCAGGATTTTGTTGTTTTTGCGATAGTGATAGGATGCCGATAGTCCTCCACAGTACATGATGTAATATTCTCATGCGATTGCGGATGTTTTTCACCATAATAGCTCACCACATTTCTTGCAAACAATAACGAAATAAAGTGAAGGAATGCTTCGTGCCATTTTGGTATTTATGAATCCATCACCTTTTGAAGATTTCTCATTCGATTAAAATACAGATTCTGAGCAAACTTACCTAATAGTTAAGATGAAGCGTGAAAACTACGGAGTACACATGCGAAAGGGTATCGATAAGGTTTAATTATTATTAAGAAATAAAAGACATATCTGAACAAAATTTACTTCTTATTTTATACCCGTTGTATAAATAGCACATTATTATACACACATACTCTGCACAAAAGGAAATTTTCGTTGATATACAGATACTTTTGATAATGAAATGTTGTACTACCAACATTAATCATTTTATTAGCTTTTATCAAACCTTCACGATTCTAACATGTACTCACCCTGTTTGACGGAAATCCCAATTTTTTGTTTACCTTCTCTACAAATTTGTAACGGGCTCTTAGGCATTTTCTCTTTCAACCATCCTTTTGGACTACTTTATGACGTTATTTAATTAGAAAACCTCCCTTTGGGAATAAATCGAAGCATGTGTAAATTAGAATTACTATAATTACAGAAGTGTAAAGAATAGAAGACGAATATGAGACAGACAGATGGTTGCGTTTAAATGATGAATGGAGTTAGAAATTTAGCTACATCATAATTCACGTGATATGGGTACCAGAAGATTATGTGGTCGACGGAATTTTGATATTCGACTGGAACTAGGAAATAAGTATCGTTCCTGACTCTGATCCCCTTTTGAAGTTATTCAGAAAAATATACACTTTAATTGATCTTTAGTTTAATTACCGCTCATCATGAGGAATACAAAACTTTCAATTATGATTATTCTGATTGAAGATACAAGAATAAAAATAGTTTAAAAATTTGCTTGTCTGAATCTTCCATTAAAGGAACCCTCAATTGAATTTCGATGGATCGTATCCTAAATACATGAGGGAGAACCTCTCAAACTGTGTATAGTGACCATTTGGATTGTTTTTGTACCGTTAATTAAGGATTCTATATTGATCAGTAAATTAAACTTTACACCACAAAATATACTATTGACACCCTATAATCTGCTTAACGCAACTCCTAATTAATCTTGAATACTATTTTATTTTTTTATTCTAAAGTTTCTTTCCAATGTTTTGTTATTACCACATTCAGAGGAGGTCTAACATCCTATTGTTTATTAACATCCTATTTCATCAGCCGAAGATTTCTTTAATGTATACGAAAAGTTTATGTGTTTTGTAGTTCGATTAATTGTATTTCCCTGTATCATTCTTTGCAGTAATAATTCTTAGAATTTCTTCGTTTATTTATACTAATCAAATTTTTAATGTTTAATTGTCTTGAGCCATAGTGGCGGAGAATGATCAGTAGTTACGACAGAGGGCGCTACTAGAGCTTCACTTAAATGTGCATCTAACAAGAAAGAGTTGCAATGGAGAAGGAAGAAACACTAAGCAATGTCTATGATGTGGGTTATGGACAAATGCATTTTCAGAATTGAAAATGGAATAATAATTCAGACATTACAGTTATATGTCTAAATACATAGTATTTATAATATTTCTAAGTAAAATAATTTTTATCTAAATATTTCTGTTCGAAATACTGTAAATAAATACTAACTAAACTATTATCACCTGGATCATCTTGTAATATACCTTAAATTTATTTAAATTTCTTAATTAAAATGTTATATAATTTTCTTTAAGTTTTAATTTAATTAAGAGTAATTAAATTTTTCATGAGATATAAATTCCTAAATGTTATAATTTTATAATTAAGAGTATTCTGACAAGATCATCTTATCTATTGAATGAAACAGGTCTTTAAAATAATATATATATATATATATATATATATAATATTAATTCTTTACAAATACAAACCATTCATTAAAAATTACAACCAATTTAAATATAAGTGTTTCACAAAAATTTCCTTTTTTTTTTTTTTTTTGAAAAAAAAAAGCTCTTTGAAGGTAGGTACATACCTTAAAAAAATGTTAGGGCTGAATATTAAAAAATTAATTCTTTTACCCATTTTGCATTTCTATGGAGTATTCTGATTGTATATGTAATACCAACACTATATCACAGCGTTACCTAAATGTTGCTGCAATTCTAACCTAATTTTCTACAAAATGTAGCATGGTCATTTCCACAGAAACATTTTGAGATACCCTTCAATATTCTGGAATATCTTTCTTTCAGTAACTTTTACTATTTTAAGATTCGAGAAAGTTACAATTTGTTTTGGCTTAATTCTGAAGAGAATACACTAGATGTGTGACTTCAGCAGGAGGAATCAAACACTTTTTATATTGTATCTGTTATACAACTCCCAGCAACAATATATATCACTTTTCTTTTTTTCTTTTCGTAAGTATTATATTCGTTAATTGCGCATATAATCAACTTATATTGGAGACTGATTAGTAAACTCATTCGAATGTCTCAGATATTTTCTTTTCAGATTTTAAATAACTTGTGGAATTAGGAAATGTATGACTGATAACTAATTAAAAATAATAAGACCTTAAAAATGAAACATCAATTATTGTTCAGTAAAATACTGTGTTCACAAAAATATCCCAACTTTGAAGAGCTACAATTCCAAAACTAAATAACTAACTCGCCAATATTGAGGGGGAGGGGAAATCTTAAGTATTGTTCCACCCCCTCCTTCAAAAAATTACTTTGAGATCATTCAGGGTTTCTTGGGGTCCACTGATTTAGAGAAATAATTGCAGCCTTTCAAACGTCGAAAAAAGTGTGGGATGGTTTCTACTAGAGATTAGATGTGTTTCTGGTGCTGAGTATTGATAGATCTCACGCTGAGTGGTAATAATTTTAGAAACTTGAAAGTTTTTTTAATTTAATTTGTCCAAAAAGAATGATTTTTAGTTGTTACTTCTTTAGTTTTGTACTTTTACCTCTGTTAAGTTAGGGCATTCCTTTGTAAATTTGTATGTATTTTAACATTTTTAAGTCTCGTTTTCACATATTTATTATGACAATCTAAATTTCAAATGCAGTCGGATCCCATTAACTGGCGATAAATGGGATCCATGGTTACTAAGCCGCGTGTTAAGTGAGTCACGTGTTACAATTTTAAAATTAACTGATAATTTTATGCGTTCTGTTTCCTCTCTTTTGGCATCATTTTTAATTTGTATGGAAATCGTTTCCACAAGGAAAAAAAATCTTTATAAATCTTTAAAATTTGACGAATAAAAAATAGTTGAATGTACAGATAATCTCATTGATCGTGAGATCTTTGAAAAGTATCTTACAAAAAAGAGATCCAAAGTGGAACATTTCACTTTCCGAGAAGTGAGGATTGATACCCAATCCAAACATTTAAATCCGAACAGAAAAAGACAAATAAAAATGGTCGACCCGACTCGAAGCCTAAAACTTTCAAAGGAGGCGTCTCAAAAAAGCCCTTTGTTAACCCAGAATTGTCGCATTTTTATCTTGTCTCTTTAATGACGAAAGTCCCCGTCTGCACTTTACGATCAGGAGATTTGAGAGCTTTTGTGTCGTAAAAGATTCCCTCTTTGCACTTGAGTTTCTTTTTTGCTCTTTGATAGCTGCGCAGACACTGTGTGACTTATTATTATTTTTTTTTTTCATGTTTCTAATTTATCCCATTTGAGGAAAAGTTTACCGTTGCGAAGTGGAATTCTGTGGCATGCTTTTCGTACGACATATAAAGTAGAAAAAAAGTCTTAATGTCTGCTCTTAACAGGAAGTCTTGATGTCATTTGAAAAAAAAAAAAAAAAAAAAAACGATTAATCTATTTCTTTTTGATTAAAAAGTGAGTCACGCCTAAGCCGCGTGCTAAGTTGACTCGCGGGCTAACGAATTTCAAGTAAAAGGAATCTGACCGTATTACTTGAGAATGTTTTACGTTGCCTTCAAATCCAATCTCGAATTCTAAACGTGAACAGGAAATTTAAATCTTCCCGTAATCCAACATAATGTAATGAATAAACATTTTGCCAAAAACGTTACTCTCCACTCCATTTTTTTTTATTTCCCAGACATAATTCACGAAAGCTGTGGCCTTCGAAACTCGCCAAAACAGTATCTGTTTCATTGATACCCTAAAGAAGAGCCCGATAAAAAAAAATGTAATAATAAAAGCTCTTCCAAAACACACAGAAGGGAGGGGAAAAAACAAAGAAAAGGAGAATAATGAAAGTGAGGAACTGTGAAAAAAATCGATAAAAAATGTATTAAAAATTATTATTCCGTTGCTAGTCAGGAAGGCTTGTTCTCTGCCGTCATCAGTTCAGGGACGTTTAAATCTCAAGAGATCACTCTGCGCTGAGGTAATTACTGATAGGTTCCAGGGCTGCCACTTTCCGGAGCTCATCGATCTTTTTGGCATCTTTTCACCTTTTTCCAATCAATGGGAATATCGATTTTGCTCCGCGAATTCCAAGCCAAGCTGGACGGTTATCGGAATTGGGAATCCTTTTTACACGCGATTGTTGAATTATGTCAAATGTTGAACACGGCCGCGAGGTACGTTCAACTCTGTAAAATACAAGCGGCAGAGGGGAAAGGGTTTGTAGCATCGATAAAGAAAATTGAAATTTGGTACTGTAACGGTGATTTATTGCGCGTATGGATTCAAAAAGAATTTTTTTTTTTGTTGAAGCGTTTTATCAATTTCTGTTCGAAACCGTGAGTGTTAAGAATTAGTTGGAAAATGTATTCATAAAAATGATGATGCAAAAATATTCCAGTACTAGGGTTTTAAATTAGTTTAAAATCAGCCGAAAAAAAGATCAATCGCGAGATTGAAAAAAAAAAATTGTTTTCCGAGTGATATTTTTTTCTTTGCAAGATTATGTTTTTAGTATGTGAAAATTTATTTTTAATTCTACACATACTGACTACAACGATCTGACACAAATCACTGTCTCTTTCTCTCTCGTTCTATTTCAGATCGCATAGTAAATGGTATAAGATCTGATGTCCTATTAAGAAATATTTTCTTTAACGGATAGAAAGTCAATACCGTATCATCAATTTTCTTAAGTAAAGTAAATAGTACCTTTTTACTGCAATCTCTTTCAAATTGTATTAATAATTTACAGTTATTTATTTCGTTAATCATTTATATGAATCAAGAGAAAAAAAACTGCGTTAATTGATGACTGAATAAAAAGTGCAATTATCTCAATTAAAATTTAAACTGAACAGGATCAAAGCTGACAACAACAACATAGTTATTCAAATTCAGGATCTATTTGCAAATTAAAGAGCTTGAATGAATGTAAAGTTTAATGCGATAGCTTGCGTTTTCAAAACATTTTTTTTCTTGCAGTTGATTTTGTTAGCATAATAGGAAAAATTTATTTTAATAAAAGCAATGTCTTTTGGATAAATTGGGACAAGAATTCAGCCGAAAACACTCGTTCTTAAAATAAAACAAATTTTCTTTCTTCCACATTTCCATCGTCACAAGTTTTTCACCTACATCGCGTTCAATCTGATCATTTTTGTAATTAAATTCTACGAAATAAATTTGTATTTTTAAATTGCGCAAATATATATTTCTTTAATGCGACTTACTGATTTCCAAAAAAGAAAAAAATACCCACCTTTGTTTGTGAAGCGATTTGTTTACACTTATTGTTATGTCTCTCTTATTTTCTTATAGGTATGGCCATTACAAAAAAAAAAAAAAAAAAAAAAAGGAAAATATTTTAAGATTGAAAATTTCAAGAATTCTCTTTTTTTACAGCTTCTGGTTTACTGTGTTAATAAGTATACAATTATCGCGCGGTCATTCGGCAGATTTAGGATCAGGTCACTGCCGGATTATTGAAAAATCACCAATAACTACGCCTTAAACAGCAAAAGCTACGAATTAATGCATAAGAGGTTAAAATAAATAAAGTGTCAAACACAGGAAATAACAAACACTGCACAAAATGCCCTTTGCAACGATGTCCTGCATTATTCCGTTGGAGTAGAAGCCATAAAATAATTTTCCTGAGTAAAAACGCCGGACGAGTGTCCGGAAAGGTGAAGTGCCGGATGACAGAGGGAGAACTCTATTCCCTCCAGGTCTGTAAAGGGGATACATTAGTTATTGAGCAGTGTTGTCTGTAATATCGCTTCTTCGAATAGGTAACATTGTAAATCAAATAACGTTTTTTACTTTTATTGAGGACTGTAGAATGAGATAATTAAATAAATAAGCATGCACTAGTAAAAAATTATGAACCATAGGCACTCCGTTACCTTCTCTATGTTTAAGAGTTCAGGCGAAAGAATAGAAAGTGGTACTATGATGGTAGCCGAGATATTTTATTCAGATATTTGAATGTTCAATATTTAATCCTTTGACTATTTTATTTGTAGCAGTCAGCCCTTATACACGTCTGATTTAATGTTTAAATTAGTAAACTAATCTTTGTCTTCCTGAATCAGTCGAGTTCTTAAAAGAATTGACGATAAGGGTTAGAGTCCTTGACTCTGTGTTGATCCTATACGGGCTCATTTCAAAAGCTTCCTCCTTTCCGTACATCTGATACACAGATGCTTCACTTCATTATCTTTTTCTTTATCATTCATTAGGCTACCAAACTTTGTACTAAACATTTCACTGCTTCTGCATGTACTTTTTCAATTTTTTTTCTATTCATTTCAGCAGACTTATTCCTACATAATCTATGTAAATCAAGTTTCACTTAATGGGAGAGATTTTCAACTCAAACTACGTCATAAAAGAGCTCCCAAATGCAAATTGAATGGAAAATAACTATTGATCGTATGTCATAGCATTATGTTGGTTATTATGAAAACCAAATTTATTCAAAGACACTAACTTGGAGAGCTACCTATCTGTCACAGCTTCCGTGAAGAGAAACCATGTGTCTAGTTTCGAAACTCGGAACACATCATTATATTCCCGACGACATGGTAAAATTTCCACCTGATTTCATTAGAACACCTTTTTAAGCAAAACTGTGAACACGAATTTCTTAAATCACTTTTATTAGCTCATCTTGCATAAAAACTTCCGAAAATATCCCGAAGTCACGTATATAAAAGGATCATGAGATCTAACTTCTTGAAGTTGCGTGAGAGATCACAAAAAGGGTGTATTTTTCCATGGTACAAAACAGAAACTTTCCTTCACAAAATACAGGTCAAGGCTCCTACAAATTTTTAACAAAAACATCGAAGACCATTATACGCCCCCCGAGCACGTTTCTTACCTGCAAATTACGTGCTTTGCAGGGAAAAAAATACATCTGCCGATTTGGCGCGAAGAGTTGGCGCTAAATTCAAAAAAGCGCCCGGCAACCCCGTCTTACGAGCGAGCCGACACAATCCGCTTGATGTATGGTAAGCTCCCTCTTCGGTAATTACTTGGATAACCTTGGTTGGGTTGCGCGGGTGGGCCGGCCCCTCGGGGATTGTGGAGTATCGACTGAGCTAGCGGCCAGCCACACTTTTAATTTTTATTTTACTTTTATTGTAATTTCTCCCTCTTTTTTGCGGCGGAATTTTCATTCGGCCTTGAAACGTCCAGTTTGATATTAAAGAGTTTGTGGCGTGTCCAGGGGGTGAGTCGGAAGTGGCAGCCTGAATGCTAATGTCCAGCGCTTGACCACGGGACACGCGAAAGGAGGGAAGTTCCGGAGTATAATAGGAGGTGTGTAATGCATAAACGTCACCTCCGAAGAAAGAGACCTTAATAGAAATGTTGATTTTTCGGAGAAGGAACTGAAACGAGACATCGACGCGATGATGTTTTTAGAATGTGAAGTTTCCGAAAAACAAAATGTTGTCGAGAGCACATTGAAGAGCTAAGAGATGGTTAGAAAAGGGACGATTAATTTTAAGGACTGCAAAAAATAAAAAGTGTAACAAAGGTGTGTGTGAGTTAATATGTAAATCATTCTGCATTGGTTAAAGATTTAAACTTCAAATTAATAGTTTGTCCAGATATTTTACCCAGAATTTATTTTTAACATGTATTATGAAACTGAATAACAATTCTGGAGAAGTATAATAAGCCGTTGTTATTTTTAGTCGATTTAAATTACATTACGTTAAAATGAGATTTTCTGCCGTACTTAATATGTGTGTCATGTAAAGTGGAACCAAAAATTGGTGTACATATTTTTAAGGAAACGAGAGAAAAAAAGAAAAGACGCAGAAGTCTAATAAAACACATTGAGTTTCGAACAGTTTTTTGAACTTCAAATTGCAGAAATGAATTGTTTGAGATTTTCTGAACATTTTTCTCAAATCCTCTTATTAATATTTATATTCAAAGTATTAAAAATGATGTATACTAGTTTTTATTATGATATTTTGAAGCTATGAAAAGGAAGAAATTTTCATTTTCACAATTATATGAAATATTCATAAAAAAAAAAGATTTCATTGTAGTATAACTCCTTTATTCTACTTCTTTAATTGAAAGCAATACAAAGTATTGTATTTAATTTTAATTTAGAGCCTAATGTATATAACAAGATACTAAGTAATCCTAAAACAGTGGAAAAAACGAAAAAAATTAAAAGAACATTCTCTCGTAAAATTTATCAATGTATATTATTCGAGGGTACAGAGCGTCTCTCTCTTGGTTTGAGTGAAAATATTCGCTTAGCCTTCGTTGAATTAAAATATATGGCCCCCTAGGAGGGGGAAAATGTAACAAAATACTTTTTGACCACTTGTTATTTAACACCGGAAGGTAAGATGGGCGTTTATAAGGGATACAAAACCAGAGCAAATTTAGATTGATATGGTTGAAAGATTCAACTATGTTCATAAAAATGTGAGAAGTGTGATTGACGATTGAGTCTAAGGTTTAGAAAAAACATTTCATTTGTATTCAGCATATGTAATAAGTAGCTTTCAGCACGCCATACTCAATTTATTCTGTTGCACAAGGAAAAAAATCCTTTAGGTTAGAGTACGAAAAAAAAAAGATTTGTGTGTTTTATATATAAAACAAAGCATAAACGGAATTCAGTTGAATATCGTTCACTTGCGGTAGTGGAGATCCATAGTTTCTAAACCATGAGTAAATTGAGTGATACTACAAATTTCAAATCGGTATGAATATAAATTTAAACATTGATAAGAATTGCCAGCGTTACGTTTACACTTTTTTGATATACTTTTTAATTGAGGAAATCATTTACACATGAGAAAAATGTTTATAACATTTAAATTTGGCGAATAAAAAATGGTTGAATAAACAATTAATCCCATTGGCCACGAGAATCTAGATAATAATCTATTACAAATATAAATAAGTAAATACAAAAAAAAACCTCGAACATTTCACTTTCTGAAAAATGTTGATCGAAATCCAACCTCTTGCTCCCAAAACTTCTAAATGCGCCTCAAAGACAATCCTTCTCTCATCTTCGCTTTGTCAGAATTTTATTTTCTCTTTTGTGACGAAAGTCTCCGTCTGTATATTACGATCAGGGGACTTGCAGTCCTTTGTCACCTTCTTCACTTGCCCCAGAGATTCACAGTGAGGACTCCCCCTCCTTTTGTTTTCTTTCACATATATTTTATTCCCATTGCATTACCGCTTTTTTCTTGACCTTGAGGCCGATGTAACCTAATGATCATGGTCACGGACTTGGTCATTGGCTCGAACTCCGAGCCACTAAAGACCCATCACGTAGCGGTGCTGATGTACATTAAATCTGATCGAAATCCCAAATCCTCCATTTGGTGTGGTATGGAAGTTTGGAGAGGGAGATGCCAGCTCAAGTATCACACTCGTCACTTGACTAAGGTTTAAAATAATGAATTTCCACGCCAATAGCCCTCGCGTTGCTTTTCAGTCAAATGGAAGTTAACAATCAAAATCATTCTTTTCTTGGATAGCGATTCGGTTTCACGACCATCGTCTCGTTTCAAATCTGCTTGTCCAAAAAGTTTCGGAATTTTTTGCTCTCTGATCGCTGGAATTTTTGATATCTTCTTTTCAGTTTTTGCTTCGTAGTCGCGTTTATTCCAAGGTTATCGACGGATTTCTTTCCCTCGCCCTTTTCTTCTAGACTCAGGTCTTGCCTCCTCTATTTTCGGGTGATTTTCAATGTTTCGACTCCTACTTCTCTTTTGATGCTTTCTTTCTTTTAACTCTGGTTTCGTAAGCAATCCTTATTCAACACCTGCTCTTCTTTTGTGCTGCCTTTACGATTCGCTTCCACCAGTTGATTCCTTTCTCATGAATATAATTTCTCTCGTTAGGAGTTAGGCTTGCTATAGCAAATTGGAGCTCCATGACATGTTGATCCCACGGTATATAAAATAGAATGAAAAGTATAAATGTCTTTTCTTAACGGGAATTCCTGATGTCATTAGAAAAAAGTTTAATCTGAATTTCGCATAAAAAGAGTCATTGTAAGACTACGAGTTAAGTGGGCTCCCGAGTTAACTAAACACAAGTTAAAGTTGCCTGATTGTAAGCTTTTTCTGGTATTCAGTTGAAAATATTATTGCGAAGAAACTCTATTTATTTTCATGTTGTCACTCAAATGATTCAATTATTTTTTCTGTGTTATGGCAACAAGGTCGAAGCATTCATTTTTAAAATTTTTTTTTTATTTTTTTGAAGTTCGTTTTTGACTTTGCAAACTATTTTTGAAATTTATAATAAGTTACCATGGTAACGAAGCGATGGATTTCGCCAGAAATTTTCAAAATTACTTCTCATCTATAACACATTTTGGAATAAAAAAAACCAGAATGAAATGAAATATAATATGTTACACGAATGTGTCTGACGTAATTGCTCAGAAAGGTCTTTAAATGTCTTGCTTGTCCGTTTTAAATTATTTCATAGTGAAAAAAAAGAATTTTCTTTTTTTTAGCTGAAGAGAAAACTCAAAACGCATCACCATTAATTATAGGCAGGTTCACTAAGAATAATGAAAAAAATATTCAAATAATAAAATTTTAAAATATAGTAAGAAATAAATTTAAAATTAACAAAGTGTGTCAATTATAATTTCATAACTTTAGGAAAGAAAGTCTGAATTATATTGGAGAAAATGAACTTCGGCTCTCTCTTATCTAATAAATCGATTCCGTTCTAAAAGAATTTGATAATAAGAAAAATGAAGATTAATTTATCAAGGGAATTTTTGTTTATAAGATGAAAATGGAATCTAATTTTTAAAAACTTACCTTTTCACCTTTCTAGAGGAAACAAAACATCCGTAAAAGTTTTATTCTTACTCAAGTGTTTTGTTTCAAAGGTTTGGCCCATAAATGGAATATAAAGGAAATCGTCCTTCGAGAAGTTAAACTTCAGCACCTCGGTACAATTTTTCTCACCTTCCATTATTCGTCAATATTTTATGAGTCAACATCGACACAGTCATTAATGAATTAAAACCAGACAGAAACTTAGATTAAGTTTATCAGGATTTCAAAGAAAAGGAATGGAAAAGGATTTTATAGGATAAATAAAATCTAAGAAAAATACTTAACTGTTACGTTAATCGTCTCTAACTTTAATTCCAAGTCTCTCTACTCAACGTAGGTACCATTCCTATGTCTCCGTTGATGAGATTTCCACTCTCTCTTTACTATCCCCCTCAGTGCAGAATTCTTCGCTACTTATACAACAATGCTGCAACTCTTCTATTCGATTCACTGCAATTCCATAATTCTGTTCTCATCTATATAAGTCACGTGTCATGTAATGGGAGAGATTCTCAATTGAAGCCACACCATATGAAAATCCTCAATGGTTAGTTGAATATAAAAGCACGACAGCAACCCGCTGTAATCTAGCATTTTTCAAATTTTGTAAGAAACTTGTGAAGCATGAAGTTACAGATTATGACAGTATTTCATCAAAAAGAGAGATGTCAAATAGAAATTATGATTCGTATTTAATTATTAAATTAAACTTACTTAAATTCAATTTAAAGCATGTGCCAAAGAAGTCATAGAGCCAGAGTTCCAATAACGTTGTAAAAACATTTGGAAATCTCTTTAGATTTGTATTGATTTAAAGATGGTAAGAAAATTCATGATTTAATTTAGAAGTCAGTGATTGGCAGTACAATGTTAGAAATAGGTCAAATCAATGTAGAACATAATACAGACTAAGAGTTGTACTAAACATCAAGACGAACTGTGGATTAACTGCGCGTTTCCAGCAAGAATTATTGGATAAGATTGGTTTTATTAACGTCTCACTAGAAGCAATACGAAGGCTATTGGTGACGTGTCTCATAAATTTGAACCTAGGTCAAGTGACCAGGACAACACCTTAGTTGAATAATCTGTGCTGAACCCCCCCCCCCTTCTAGTTTCATCATCATGCCAATGGGAGGGCTTTGAGCTTCGACAGATTTAACATGCATCAGCCTAGGCTACACAGTGAGTAGCATCAAGACTCGAACCCATGACTGGACGAAAACCGCCGGACGCGAGTTTACAACCACCAGGTCACCGCGGTCACAACAGCAAGAATAAAATGAAGAGATCTTTGGACTATATTCATAAAAGATTACCTCTTTACTGAAAATCTGCAATTTTACTTTGTTGATTGGGGCAATGAATCTTATGTTAAAAAAAATTTACTACTTTGAAATAAGTTTCATTAAATTTTGTTTAAGTTATTAGATTGTAGTATATTAGCGAAAGATTGCAGTGAAGTCAAAGGGCATTTTACAACACATCCTAATGACTATAGTTCAAAGCAATTAATTATGCAATTCTTAATGCAATTAATAAGCGTAAGTATATTTTTAGTCAATAAATTCTAATGCATTTTGTTTAGTTTTTTGTTTTTCACTTAATTTCATTCAATTTTAGGAATAATAGATCCCTATTCACGAATGAAGATAATTTGAATATAAAATTCTGCTATCATCTCTAAAGATACCAAGAATTCTAGGAACTTAAAATTTGTAAAATGTAATAGCATTTAATATATTACTCATTGAATTTTTAAAAGTGCCATTTTTCAAATTTTACTTTTTCTAAGAAGCGCTTTTTACTAAAGAAATACAAATTAAAATCGTTACGTTTTGAATAATTTCGTAATAATGTTATTCACCATCATCGTAACGATATTAACATTAATACATAAATCGTTGCTTTTAAATATTTTATCTTAGACCTTTATTCTCGCATATACTTGTATCAGAACCCTTTCCATATGTTTTATATTTACATACGAACCATCTTCTTCGGTTCCCGAGAATAATCTTTTCTCAGCCTTTGTAAAATCAAGGCCTTAAGCCTTGTCTTGGAGGTCCATTATTTTTTGGAGATTGTTCCAAAATTTCTTTTCCGCGGGAAAACTATGCCGATATCATGGCTCTGGACGGAATCGTGATCGGACGGTTGGGAATCACTGTTGTAAACAGTCATTCAGAACTAAAATTGATGATCGCTAAATTGATGAAGTAGATTCTGATATCATTGTATACACGAGAGAAGATCCCATTTATTATTAAGAGAAATTATGTATTGATATCATCATAAAACAGTGATGAGGAACAACTTTATTTCAAATGTACGTAAAAGAATAAATATTTTAGTTACTTGGTCTATATCATCTTTACTCAGGTGGTGGTAGGTGAATCGTCAAAGAAAATCTCGAACAGTTCCGCATGAATGATTAATTTAAGAAAAACTAGTAAAGGAGAAAAATAGATAATTTAATCATAAAAGCTACGAATCATCGAACCGAAATGAAGATACTTTAAAATTAGCTCACATTTTCGGTTGATTGATCATGAAGATAGCTCTTAAAAGCAACTCAAGGACTTTAGGCGAAGGACCTCGTAAACTACGGTTAAGTGACGAGGACGACACCTGATTTCAAACTGCCGTTCCAAACTTTCACACCGTTCTAAAGAGAGGACTTGAAGCCAAGAAATATTTAACGTGCATTAACCCTATATATGACGGGTATTTGTGACTTTAGTTCTCGAGATCGTGTCTCGACGAAAGAACGCCTTGACTGAATCGCGATCATGACCACTTGGCCACTCAGCTCACATTAATGAGTGGTGATTGTTGAAAACGTAGCTGGAAAAAAAAAAAAACCGTCTTGATGAACTCTATAACAGTAACTACTTCTTGATTACGCTAATGTTACTATTTCTTTGTGCGCATTTCAAATGTCTCGATTGTGAGTGATGCGTCGTGACTCGTTTTCTGCAAGCGAAAAGCGTAAAATCTGCCAGATGTCACGAATAGCTTAATGAAATGTATAAAGAAAGAACCACGAATGACGGAATGATACGCGAAAATGAGTGAGAACATTTAAAGAAGGCTAATGTTCATGACGAGTTTGGTGGGTGACTGACTGTCATTACTGAAGACTTAATGCAGAAAGTTGATGCGAAAGTTTGAGAAGATAGACTCTTAATAATTTTATCTTTATTTCGTGAGTATCCATAAGTTTCAAGGAATGTTGTTTAGGAAATTGTAGCAGAGCGCTCAATTTATCGGAAGTTGTGCACACAATAGGTACCAAAAAAGGAACCGAGGAACACAAAGCCAATTGGATAGGCATTGCTTTGACTTTCTCTGAGTGGTACAAAGATGCTAAAGGTGATTAGGTTTTAAGCCAAATTAAATGTTGTCGATGAAACAGGGCTGGCATATGAAAACGCATTGAGGGGGTCACGGCTGATGATGATATCAAAACGGCCGTGATGCTATGATCAAGCAGAAGATTTCTATGAAAAATGAATCAGAATGATAAGTTATAAAATATGATAAGTTCCTAAAAATGGTGATACTTATATTGGATAGAACAGGCGTTCTTATAAAAATAAAATTGTAGAAAAACTGCACTTGTTTTTTCAATATCAAAACCGTATGCATTTAAAAATCACGCTGGTATGTTTTAACCTTTTTCGTTCGCGAGACTTTACTGTAAATTTGCTATTTCTTTTTCATTCATACTATTCAGCGCTATTTTATGAAAAAATTGCTGGGACGAAATATTTTACTTCTTTTTCATAAACAGATGCCACGGATAACATAAGACGGATAGCATCAGAGCGTGTTGGTCGCACCATGCGATCGGGTATCCCCGGGAAGGTGGGGATGCTAATATTTTTGAAACTTCTTTTATTTGCGATATTTTTTATTTGATTCACAGAGTTACCTCTATCATGTTGTTTGAAAGTTTTTTTATTTTTAGTATAGTGCCCTTCAAAAGGTTAAAGAAGTATTTATTTTTCCAAAGTACTATACTCTCTCTCTTCCTCTGTGGGGGATGGAAAATGAAATCATTGTTGTCCTATTTACAATTTCATTACCATGCTATTAAGCTCATATTCCTAAAACGAAACCTTTCTCTAGCCTTCTCAATAACTAACTCTCATTTGTCACATATAAGGTGACAAATATTTCTTCAAAAATAATAAGCATTCCGAAGAATAATTCGAATATAATTGTCTGCATTAAACGTGGCTGCAGTAGCCTGGCAAACATCATTTTGAACTCGAGGCATCGCTTCCATAGGGCTCGAATTCTGAAACTTCTTAAAACCTGCCATACAACGGGGATAACGCATGTTCAATTTCCAGAGGCTGCAAGTTCTTCCCTTGGCGTGGTGTGGGAGTTTGGTGAGGAAGATCCCAGTCTGCGTCATTTGACCACGGTTTAAAATTACGAGATCCATCACTGGTAACTCTCTTTTTCCTTTTAAGTGCGACGTTAATAAACATTTCAGTCAAAAAATTTCAAAATAAATAAATAATAACTAACTAATACTAAATATTTGACCTATACAATAAACTTCTATTATTCTGCATAGGGTTCATAAATTAAGGATTAAGTTTATCCATCATTACGTTGTGTTATTAGCATTTACAATACATTTTTAATGTATTGTACATACTTGTTGTATTAATTAATTACATCATCGACCAGTAAGAACAAGATTTAAGAGGCCTTGGTATTCCGCACAATTTTTTTGTATTATTCTCTTTCATTTGATATATTACTGTTGTATGTATTAGAGCTAGAAATTGGAGGAAGTGAATTCGAATAACGTAAACAAAAACTTTTTAAGAGATGTCAATAATTTCAAGCTACTTTTTTAATCAACGAATTTAAGAAAAATAATTTACTTTGTTTTAATCGTAAATAGCATTTTATCATTATTTTTACTGACTACAGCTTTCATTACGCATGATTTGTTGGTACGAGTATTTTCTGCTTTGCTTGTAGCATATTTTTGAGTTAATTCTAATTACGTTTTACTTTAATAATTCCGTTATTTGTGCTGTGTTCTTATCCATCAGATATTTTCTTACAAATATATCATTTTGATATTATATAAAGCAAATTATATGTATATATATAATTCAATAAATTAATTCCCTCAAAAAGGAAAACAAATTATAATTAAAAAAAAAGAATAATAAAAATGAACACGATCCAGAGAAATAAAAAAAAACATAAAAAAAATTATACATGTTTTTAAAGAAAACAGCCCAATGTAGAGTAATATAATTAATGTTGTAACAGTCTTTAGACTGTATAGCTGGGTTATTTTAGAATTATTGGCGAATTTATCCCCATCAACAAAATATAATATTAAAAATGACTATGAAACCAAAAATACTAATTGAAAAAAAAATCTGAATAATTTAATTCCTAAAAAATTAAATTCATTCAGAAAAAAACGCAAAATGCAAAATAAATCCCAAGAACCAAAAGTTAAAACACACACACACACACACACACACACACACACATATATATATATATATATATATATATGTATAATTTGCTTTATATGATATCAAAATAATATATTTGTAAGAAAATATCTGATGGATAAGAACACAATACAAATAACGGAATTATTAAAGTAAAACGTAACTAGAATTAACTCAAAAATATGCTACAAGCAAAGCACAAAATACTCTTATCAACAAATCATGCGTAATGAAAGCTGTAGTCAGTAAAAATAATGATAAAATGCTAGAGTTACGATTAAAATAAAATAAAATTATTTTTCAAAAATTCAATCATAAAAATAGCTTGAAATTATTGACATCTCTAAAAAAAGGCGTGGTCAAATCCAAATAAGTTTTTGTTTACATTATTTGAATTCACTTCCATTAATATCTAGCTGCCATACACACAAAAGTAATAAATCAAGCAAAAGAGAATAATACAAAAGAATGACTTTTTTTTTGTCTTGTGTGGAATACAAAGGCCTCTTAAATCTTGTTCTTACGGGTCAATAATACAAAAAAAAAGTACTTATTTTTATCAAACCATCGATTGGAATAGTTACTTTCAATGCTTTGCATAGTTTCAAAGTAACTAAATTCTTAAGACTTATCAATAAATTAATGCAACAATATTATTCATATTAATGAGGTGCAATTACTACCAAAAAAACATATAGCTAATGTTTTAAATGACCTTTTAAGTTAATAAAAGCATATTATAATTATTTTTTCAGAGTTTTAGGCTTTAAAATATTTTTTCTCAGTTTTTAGTAAATTAGTATTTTTTAAAATATCAGTTCATTTAAAATGGTTCTCCTGCCATACATATTTATCAATCACTTCCATTCTTTGTTTGTTTCATGCAAAATGCACGTAAAAAAAATTGGGATCCATTTTGCAATAAAAGGAATGCTTTTTAAAAAGAGAAATTTTTAAATATGGTATAATGGGGGTTTTCGCCTAATTTTATGAAACTTATTAACAATTTATTTTTTCTCCAAAACTGAACAAGTTTTTGTAAAACAAAATTCTTAAGTTGTTTAAAACATTCTCGAGAATAATTGTACAAACGTTTCATATAAAATACAAAGTGAGATAGAGTTTTGAAATTTTAAATTTTTTTAAAATTTTCATTCTTAAATTTGTTACAACAATAAGTCCAAATTCTCATTTGAAACAATTTTCTTGAATAAAACCATTACACGTCATGCTAAAACGTAATTTTTAAATGGTAAATAAAAAATAATCCAAAGGCTTCCTTAATTGTATAATTTATGTCTAAAATATTCAAAAAGAACAAAAAACATTAATGATATTGACTGTAAGAAAAATACTTCAATATTATAAAATATTAATAAAACTCCATTTTTTTTTCAAAAACTTTCAAATTTGAGGGAGAGAGTAGTTTTATACAAGAATTAGAAAAAATATTTTTTATTAAACTGAAAAAAAGGCACGAAATTTTCGTCAAATGCACATCTATTTTATTAAGTATAAATATAATCAGAATGAAACGAAATGTATTAAAATTAATATATAGAAAATTTTATGCATTTCTATAAATAACAATAGAAATTACAACTTAATTGATATTCTTGAGATAAAAACTGAGAGCATTTGGATTAAAGAGGTAATTATATAATCTTAAATTCGATACATCAAGCACATCCTATAATCAATTACATGAAACTTAGTAAATAAATATATTAATATTATATTAATAGCTATTCATAAAATTAAATAACACACCCATATATGTATATATGTATATATATATAATATATATAAGGTCAACTGGAAAATTCTGTTTGTTAGAAAGAAAATAATACAATTTTCACGCATCTAATAATATTTATTGCCCAATATAATTTCGGTCGTTACTATGATTGGTCTATAAACATACCAGATAGATGCCTCGTGAGTTGAGTGAGAAAAATTTGCTTCATCGAATCGTCTTATGCACATCTGTTTGTTCGGAAAGAAAACAAAGCCATTTCGGGCCAGATGATAACTGGTGATGAAAAATGGTTTATTTTCGAATGCTTCGTAAGGAAAAGAACATACAGTACAGAGTATGTGTCTCCTTCTCCTCTAAATCGTGATTGATCCTGAGTAAGAGGACGCTGTGCACAGGGAGGGACGTCCAAGATCCGATACATTTTAAGCTTTTAAAATTTAAGAAAGCTCATTAGGGAGAAATACTGTCCACAAATGAATGATTCAAACAAAGCACCGACAGAAAAAAGGCCGGCGATGTTCAAGAGGAAGCACATTGTATTGAATCATGTTAATGCCAAACCACATTCTGATTTGCCGATTCGTCAAAAACTCACACAGCTAGGCTAGGAATTTCTGTCAAACAATTATATCTAAAGCATACGTCAATCTAGCATTATTTCAGTTCTTTGCCTCTAAAGACAGGACATTTCTTAAAAACGGTATTTACTAATCATGATGGCAAGAGTTCAGAATCAACGACGGAAAATGCATTGTACAATAAATATTGTTCAATGTATCGAAAAATGTATTATTTTCTTCCATTTCACAGACGAACAGAAATTTCCAGAAGACCTAATATATATATATATATATAAATAACAATAAATATATATATATATATATATATATATATATAAAACCAAAAATTTAGAATTCTTAAAAAAATTGTATATACATCCAAGGACATATAATTATATTTAGAGAGATTAGAAATCATTCGTTTTTGATATTAAAATTAGTGATTCCATTTCTTGTCTGATCATAAAATTAAACCAATAAATAAAATTAAATCATAAGCGGACATGGAATAGAACGTTACGCATGACATAACTTCTGATGAGTTCACTTAAAAACTGACTCGAAATTCACGTCTTGTTGACTAGCAGATAACTCTCTAATAGTACAAATATGTAATGAACTTATAACTTTATCAGTATGGTTGGTCATGAGGTTCATATTAACTTGTTCACTTTGACAGAAATTTAAGGAGGAAGGAGGGGGGTCATACAATTGTTAAACGCCATAAATCAAGCATTTTTTCCCACTTTCTTCCAATATTCGCATCTTTTTTAAAATTTCAATGAAATTATTCATTTTTTGTATGTATTAATTTAGATTTTTTACTTTCATAAACTTATAAATATTCATAAAATATTTGAATAATTTATAAAACATTCTTCATGATAATGCTGCTCATTAACATTATTTAATGAATTGATGGGTGGAAAATGGTACATTATGTATGTGTGAATAATCCTATAAAACGTATTTTTGATCCAGAATTAATAATTTTAAATTCATAATACAAACAAATGCTTAATATAACTGAATTAAAAATATTTTACATTTAAAGCAGTCTCTATTTTTTTAGGCTTATTGAAAAACGGCTTCATAGTTTTTCATATTTTGATATGTAACTACACTTGAAAAGATATCAAAATATGCACAAAACATAATAATTTTAGCTGCAATTAAGCAAAATAGTATAGTAATATAATTGTAAAAGTTTTGGAAGATGCTATGTTAAATATTTTTTTAAGATATCTTGCACGAAATGATGAAATATCATATCTTAAGAAAACAAGTTTTTAAGTTTTCCGTACACAAAAATTTATCAGAATCAAGCATGCACATTTTAAATCCTATCTCGAGAAATAACTAGAATATTTTCTCGAGGTTTACTTTAAAGAGTATTCAGGACAATTTGTTTTATTGTTTTTCTCTTCTCAGAAAAGAGTTTTTTTTCATGGATTTAGGGTCTTGATACCTCTTAAGCAGTTTGTATTTTCTTATGTCACATGTAGGAGCAAGATAATTTAAGTTTTGGTAAATTGTCTTAAGGATTTGATGCGTAATAAATTCTACGCGCAGAAATTAGAGCTTTTCAAAATTTTCTTCAAATATATATCTCGGTAAAAACAATTTGCATCATAAATTTCACTAAAATTTTAAAAGAGAATTGAAAACATACCAATGAAACAATGTATTTGAATATATATAAAGAAGCTGTCGAGAAATCAAACTCTTTTAAATCCCATACTACCTGACTCCATCGCCGGCAGTCTTGGGCGAGCTGAGAGATGTTTCTGGATAACTCGATGAGTTAAAATGAATCAGAGTTCGACAAGTTCCAGCTGTGTTTTGGCACGTGCTCCCGGCCGCAATCATGTGAAAAGAAAACGAGTGTCGGAATGTTTTGGTGACACTCATCGGCTATTGGTTAAATGGAAGAATTGGGCGCTCTGCTTGGCGCTTTTATCGCCCTCCTTGGCGATCTCCCTTACCAAGGTTTCCCTTTCTCTCCTAAATAATTATTTCTCTGCACCTAACAGGAATCGGTAGAAACACGCGAAAGCATAATTTATACGAATTCTTATTATCAAAGGAATCCACCTGAGAATACTGATGAAGCACTTTATTATTAAAATCCGCACGTTAATATGCGACTTTGCGTAAAATATGGATGTCGCAAATATAGCCATGAGAGAAGTCTTTTTTTTTCCTTCTTTCTTTTTTTTCTTTCAGTTCATTTCTTGCAAGTTTCTGACGATTTCAAAGCCTTGACTCGTTTCTAAACATGTCTGAATTCAAAACATTATTTGTTTATAATGACCATCCGGTTCGCAAGGTGAGGCTGGGCACGAAACGCGACATTTGACCGTGTAACAATAGCCGTATTTATTGCCTATAACTGCTCACGAAGTTAAAGAAAATGCAGTAACTGATTATCTCTGGGCCATTGGTGCGTGTTTGGATTACATTAAAAGTCTTTAAAAGAGTCCTTGTATTTCTTCGGGTACTTGATTAGGCTTTGAGTTTAATTTTTTTTTTTTAATTGAGGGCGGTTTCGCTTTTTAAAAGTTTCTCTTTGAATTTTCTCAAAATTCATTCAACAATTCCAAAGCACTCGGTGTATTAATGGACGTCGGGGGAGAAGAAAAAAATACTCTCTCCAGTTTAACTGGGTCATCTTTCGTTACTTTTTATCAGAAGAATTCAGAATGTATTTTTTACTTTTCGAGAGTATCGATTACTTCTATATTCATACGACGCAAATTAGGAACAGGTTTCTATGCATCGCGGCATAAAATATTTTAATTAACCTAATTTTTTTTTAAAAAAATGGGAGGGATGATTCTGGAACAAAAGCAAATTACTTTTTTCTTTCTGATAAAACAAAAATCTTTAAGTTTCTTTCGAACAGTTTGAGTCGCTTTACTTAATCAAAAAATGAATGACATAAATTTGATACGAAATGTTTAACAATATTTATTCATTTATAGAATCCTTCATTGAAAAGAATTTCACATTGTTTTACACTTCATTTTACATTTCTTTTCACAAATTAAAGCAATTCAACAGATCAGATTTAGAACGTATATTCTACCGCATTTCCTCCTGCGTCTAACACTTGGGGAAGTTTTATGTGATGTTGTTTGAATTGAAAATATCTCCCAATAAAGGAAGCGTTAGGGAATGTATTCAATTGTTGCAATTTGGAGCATTGTTTTAATTTGTAAAAAAAAATTTAAAATGAAGAGTAAAACAATAAATGTAAATTTGATTACAATTATTGAAATGCAATGAATAGAACCGAGGATATGCTCCTATGAGCAATGAAGCTCTTAATACGAGAATCTCTGGTGATGATCGTGAGCTGAAGCTGTCAACTTGGGACACCTGAATCACACCTGTGGTGCACAAAGAGCTTTTGGAGTGAGAGGATCTACATAGGATTCGAACTCGATTGGTTATGTGAAATAAATATTCTATTATTAATTTCAACGTTAGATAAGGCACGTACAGGGACCTTTGTCTCATGTAGAGCAGTTGGGGAAGTAAAGTTTGAATATTCATAGATCTGAACAAAATGACTTGGTTGCCATTATTCTATGGATTATTCATTAGGGAGTTAAATCTATCACATTCATAACTAAAGGAGAGGGAAATATTAACGGGGGAGTACAAATTAAATTACAAACACACGAAAAAGAAAATATAAGTAATGAATATCCTTCATTCTGAAAGCATTTAAAGTCTTTACAATGGCAGTAAAAGTCAAAGAATTCACAATCATATATATATAAATCAAAACGCATCATTTAACCCTCGCAGGATCAGGATCATGCAATTTTCCCTTCATGGCTCTGGGTATCATGCATTCCTTTGCCTTGGGGGCCGTAATTACACCGGCGTGATTTCAGATCATAGTACGTGTTAGTTAAGTTTTACATTATTATATTTTTGATTCATATTTTTTACTTTGCTTTATTTTTTTTTATTTTTTATTATGTTATTATTTTTATATTTTATTATTTATATTATTATATTATATTTATTTTATTCAGTTTTGTATTTATCTTGTTATATTATATTTATTTTATTTTGTCCTTTATTTATATTGGTTATATTTATTTATAACATTTTATTTATTCATTTGTATTGTTATATTTATTTATTGCATGAAATTTATTTATTTTGTTTTATTTATTTCTTATATTATATTTATTTATTTACATTTTTTTCAGCGTATTTAATTGTAGTAATGGTTTATATGAATTTTTAAACAAAACTAGACTTCACGGGCAAAATCTCCCCGTCCCATGCGTTCGTACATTTTCGGAGAGCTTGTTTCTCTTTTCGCAGGTCCTGAACGGGACACACGTAATTGAATGAATTGCGAGCTTCAGGTAAAAGTATAAATTATTCACGCAGAAAAAGTCACTTTATGCGTTCCGTCTCCGATGTCTTGATGAGAGTTTGATTTTCCATAAGACGGACGAATACTATCTCCAAAAGAAGTTGTGAATATTTAATGGGAAATATCTCATTTCGCTGAAACAATTTAAAATGCTGATGGTCTGGAAGAAAGCGTCCCATCTTCCATTAAGAGACGCGATATTTAATAAATAAAAAATTGAAAGATCTAAAAATAAAGTGCTCTGTGCAAAAGTGCTTTGAATCGAAAAAGGTGGGCTTCAGAAACTCGATCCCTTCTCCTAAATAAAAAAAAAAAAATTTTAAAAGAGGGATGTCTTCAAAAGGGTAAAGAATTTTAACACTGGGCCTTTTTACCTCAAAAACAATTGTAACGTCTGGCAGTTCTGCCTTCTCTGTCCACTCTAAATTATTATGTAAGAGTCACTCATTAACACAGTCATTAATATTAATATAAACTAGACTCTATTTGAGTTTATTAAGATCTCAAATAAAACAAAACACAAGATAAATATATAATCACACCAGTGGATTTGTTCCCCCCATGACTGAATATAACGTTAAATATAATAATTTGGTACTTATTTATAATGAACCAATCGGGTTCGAGTCCTTACAGGAACTTTGTATGAGGGTTCCACTCACAGATCCTTTTGTGTATGTTCTCTCCTATAGCTTGTTACTCAGCGTAGGAAAGGCCCGAAAATTCCGCGGATAGCTTCGTCTGGCTCTCTCTACCAACAGCCACCGTATTGAATTCTTCCCTGTCTATTAATTACCCTCCTCATTCCTGATAATTCTCATTCAATAATTCTGTTCTAATCCACCTAAGTCATGTTTCATTCATTGGGAGAGATTCTCAATTCGAACATATTAATCTGAAGCCTCGAAGGAGAAAAGCGCGATAGAACCCTTCTGTAGAATTTCTAATTGCATTACATTTACAAAAATTTACTACACGCACATCATAATGCATTCATAAAGGATCGTTATATTTTTAATTTTATCTCTGATTACTTCATTTAATAAAACCTCAATGTTTGGCTCAGTATGCAATATAGTTAAAACCAATTATTGTTAGGAGTATCGAATCATTATATTTGGTGTTTACATTTGTGTTGCACACAATTATCTGTTACGAACCTCCACTGGAATTTTTCATAAGATACTTCATGAGATCAATCCTTGCATTTGAATAATTGCTTCTTAAACGCAATACATTTTTCAGATATTATTACTTACTTATTTCTCTTTAGGAATATATATTTTGTAAAAAAAAAAAAACACCTTTTAATTTTTTTTTTATATCCTTTATAGTAAAATGTATATATTATGCCATGAAATGAACAGCAAAACAATTTTACCATTCGTTTTTTTGTTCATTTTTCGACTCTATGATACTTGTAAACAGAACGGCAAAAGTGCTCTTCATGTTTGTTTTCTTGCCAAAAATGTTTCGTCGTTGAGAAAATCCATTTACAGAGCAAGGGGGAAACCTGATTTGAATTCACTTTCGTGAAAGTTGTAAACTAGTCGATTAATTATTTTACGGCTACAACGATTGCTTTATTAATTAGTTAGCAATCTACAATGAATGAGAAATGAAAGATATATATTTTATTCTTCCCATCTCTGAAGAAATTTTCTCCAAATTGGTGCTTATTAAAAAATAAATTCTCTAAGAAATTGATCTCACTATCGTAATACCCATACTATTTCAAAAGAATTCGAAAATTTGCACAGGTCACAAGAAACATTTTTGAAAACATTATTCAGTTTCCGATCATATTTTCCTGCAATTTTCATACTTTCCTCCTCTAATCAGTTCCTATACACTGAGTCTTTTATTTCATATGTATATTCCATGTAAGTCCCGAAATGTGTATATTTATTTAGTTTCGAATATTTATTTATTTATTCTCTGTACGAACTACGTATAATAATTGAAAGGAATGAAAAGAACGACCAAGCATTTAATGTATTACACAAGATTTAGTATTTATTATATAATAAAACAGTTCTTAAATATAGCTGATAAACGTGAGACAGAAAGAGTTATGATAGCACAATAAACTGATTTGGTAGTATTTATTTCCTGAAAAGAGTTGAGGGAATTGAATCTCTTTCTCCAATAGTTATTTTTTTTTAAAACATGCAAACACACGTTAGTAAAAACATTACAATGGTAAGACAACAGTCTCAAATTTAAAAGCAAATTTTCTCAAATGTCTCTAATTTCTCTCATTCCGGTTATAAATTTACTGTTGCAAATTGGAACTCCATGACATGTTTATCCAATGATATATAAATTAAAAAGAAAAAAAAAAAAAAAAAACAAGTTATTAATGTCTATTCTGATCCAGAAGTCCTGTCGTCTTCTGAAATAATAATAAAAATAAGGATTAATCCGAATCTAATAAAAAGGAAGCTACGATAAAACCGCGAGTTAAGTGGATTCGCGTGTTAATGGGCCCAGACCGTGTCTGAAAATATATCAAAATCAATGGAGCCAAAGCCTTCAGAAGGAGAATATTAATTATTTTATTACTTATCATAGACGGAATAAATATCGACACTTGTGTAATACGTGATGGATTTTCTCTAACGCTACATCCGAATATTTTTAAAATCATTTTTGCAGTTGACAATCAAATGATTTCGTAAATATATACTTCTGTAAAGTTCCTAACTATTATATCTCGCAGTCTTTGTTTCTATGAAATGAAACAAAGAAACCTTCAGCAGTTCATAGTGAGAAAATAACTGTAGAGATTTTTGTTTAAAATGTTCCCCTTTGGCATATTTCTGAGTGCAGTTGAAGGACGGAGGCGTCCGTTCTTGGCCCAGTTTAGAGAAAATCACAGCCGTTCAAATGTGTCAGGTCCTCCCCGGGTGTTAATCCTCTGCGCCAAATGGGATCCCGAGGGACTATCTGTGATTTCGTGTGACTGTTGCGAGGGATGGAGCAAAAATTTATGATGTACTTTTCGTTATATGCACTTTTTTAAATCAATTTTTTTTTCTCGATTGCATGATGATGCCATGGAGCTTGCCAGTAATAAAGTAAAATTAATTTTTAACATTAGAAATTTTATTTTTTTAGCCTAAAATTACATATACTATGTTTTACGAAATGAAAATAATTTAATTAATCTCCTTCAACAAAGTATTTTCCTTATAACTATGAAATTCCTCATTAATGTGTCATTATAAATATATTCACAATTTTTATAATTAGAAATTAAAAACGAATTTTATAATGGAAATAAGAAATAAGTAAAAATCGATTAAAAAATTAAGAATAAATTTTTTTCAAATAAAATATTTCTAACACTAAATCGCTATCGAAATGGTAATTTTTTTTTAGCATTTGTTAAATCGAAAAAATGTAAATGAAGTTGTTACAAATTTAATTAAGTATTTAATATTAAGTGTAATGTATAAAAACAAAATTTTGTTAAAAGAACCTTGATTCTTTGACACATTGATTCTTTTAAAATCATTCTTTGATTTTTTTTTCTGACGAAACTAAATTAGAATAAGTAAAAAATATTTTTAAAAAAGTTTTTCACATTGTTGAATGTTAGTAAAAAGGGTGAGGGTATGCATGTACTTTAAAACTTTTTAACAGTAAAAAAAAATAACACAACTATTTTAAATAAGGGGAATTTTATAAAAAAACGTCGTTTTTCCTTTGTAAAAACGACCTTCGTGAATCGAACTGGTGCTAGAGCCTGAATTTAAAGAATTTTGTATCTGACGGATAACTTTCAATATTGATGCATTGCTTAGGATCTAGCTAAAATTTTTAACTGAGAGATTTCAGTTAGAAATAATTCAAATAAAGCTTTCCATTGAATGCGTGCTTGAAAATTCGAGAATGAATCAAATTAGTCTATAACTTGGATACAAGAATGAAAAAAGAGAGTAAAAAATGTTTCGATTTTTATTTTAATTTGTTAGAAAATGTTTCACAATTGAATTTATAATACAAAAAAGAGATGTCAGTTTGCCGCAAGAAAATTTTCTTGAAAATTACGTTAAACTCGTTTACCTCTTGAAAACTTTTACCTCTAATACTTTTACCTGTTAACCTATAATTTCCTTTATAACACCCAGCGAAAATATTCGCTGAAGATAATTTTATTCTTTATTGAAATAAAAACATAAATAATATTTTGTATAAACAGCAAATTAAGAATTTTTTTTCTTTTTTGTAATTCGGCTATTTTTTTAAAATTATTTTGCCTAAAACAACTATAGCCTATATGGAGATTTGTAGGTAAGATAAAACATCCTTTGAATGTCAGTATGATTCTCATGTACTTTAATGTCAGTATGATTCTCATGTGTGTGTGATTGCTTACATGAAATTATTATAAAAATTTGCAAAGGGGGCGATCACACACACACAAATTATTATTGAGAAGTAGGAAGTTATTTCTAGTTTGCTAAAAACTTCCCTTTTTGAATAGCTTAGTTCTCAGATTCAGCTCGATTTTTTTCCGTTTCATTTCTACATTTATTTTTTAGGAAAACCAGAGTTGAAAATTCGGTTCGAAACTTACAGATCAAGAACAAAAGACATAAAGTATATTACAGATTTTTCTGTTGAAGCTGGTTTTTTTGACGACACGACAACCTAAAATTCCTCAGTGGTGTTCTCTCGTACGTGTCTTTGAGTAATGTGTCACACGACAACTCCATTATAGATTCAACATTTGAATCCGGTAATATTTGTTTCGGATTCTATTTTAAATGTAAATGGATCCCTTATGCATTCATTGTCGCCGTTGGTTGAAGAAAAACATTCGTGAAGCGTTAAGACCTAAAAAATGTTTCTTATTAGCTACTGAAATCTCATTCGGAAATGAGCTTACATTATACATATTCTGAAATTCCATGTTGGCTTTAATAAAGGCTTTGTAATTATATCAGCTTCCGCACGACGCGACCACAAATGAAGTGTTTTCGGAGCAGATAGAATCCTTTTCTCTGCCCTTTGGAAATAGTAACAATATTACCTTATTAGGTCAAATTTAAATTATTCCAAAATCGAAAATTTCAAAAAGATATTCCGCCTCGCATGGCGAGTTGTGATGGCAGGAAAGGAAACGTGGTAAATTTTTTTCGTGATCCGCCAGGTCGTGACCCACCCACTGGAAGACCCTGCTTTAGACAGTATGGATACTTTCTAAGAAATACGAGCTCATGAAAATACTCCATTGAGTAGCTAAAATTGAGGTCATTTTCAGCGGAGAAGGTTATTTTCTTACAGCACGAGCTCTGTTCTATTTTTAAAGTGGGATATTAAATTTTTCTTAATCACGTATTTTCTATAACGGTTTGAGAGCGAGTAAATAACTTTGTGATATTCAACATTCTTATGCTGGCGCACGCAAAATATTAACTTTTTTCCATAATTACATGGCTACGAATGATTTTTACTTTTTCTAACAGGAAAAGAGGAGTGGGGTCTGGATAGGAATCGGGTCTCAGTGACGTTGTATTTCAATTCTTTTTTAGAAGGTGTGGTGCTTTGTACAGCATTCTAAATCTCATACATTTATAGAATAACTCGGCTTCATAAGCTTTGAGTCTTACCCACAAGTTGCAACGTGTTTCCCTGATTATTTAATTCACCAGTCCTTTTCAAGTCTAATTAAATGCTCAATATGTACAATGGAAGATGTAATAAGAGCAGGACAAAACACTTTATTAATTGCCAAATAATATGTGAGATCCCTCTCTTTCGAATCCCTTTTAACTCGGCCAATCTTAGTTTATATTCTAATAATGCAGTCTTAGCTTACCAAATCGCTCGTTCTGAATCAAACAATTCTCGATGGCAGCAGATTCAAATTTTAGTCCTTTAATTATGAATCGCTTCAATCCAAGAATTAATTAAGAATCGAATTTACAAATATTCATCAGCCTGTCGTTATTCTCTATTTACCTTCTCTTTCCTTTTAATTCTTTTTTAGTTTTTATATGCATCACTATCTCTCAATTTAATTACTACACTTCTTACCTTCATTTAGTTTATCAAAACACATAAGATCCAAAAAAAAAAAACCCAACCTACCCAAATTACCTAAACACATTACATTTACCTAAATTGCAATTATCTAATTAATATTTACCTAAATTATAATTTTATGTGATTTGAATTACCAAAAAGTCTCCAAGATTAGTGAAAAGATAAATAGAAATAGTCCTTTGTCACAAAATATTAAATTAATTGTTTCGTAACACTCGAGTGCTCTCTATATTTTCAGAAATATGTTAAATTCGAAATAAATACTGAACTTTCTCGGTAATCCGGCAGATACAGGGCTAGAAACCGCAGGATTATTAGAAACTCACTAATAATAATGCATTTTAAACTATTAAAGTTACGCATTATTGTGTAAAATTTAATACTTTATACGCAAATTAAGTGTCAAACACGAAATGATTAAAACAACAAAAGTATACTGTTTTTTGTTGATGACCTACATTATTCCATGGAGTAAAGGTCATAATTTTCGATGATTTGTCACCTGAAAAAAGACGGCGGTGCTGGCCCTAAATGTGAAGTGACAGATTATAGAGGGAGTTTACTCACTGTCCTCCAAATTTATACGGCAACCACAGCAGCTGGATAGTCATGATTTCAATATTGTTTCCATCGAGTCGTAGGTTCGAGCTCTGATTCCATTAGATTTATCATTTGATGTACATTACATCTGTCAAGGCCTCATGTTGGGAAGGTGTGGAAGTTTGGTGAGTGGGATGCCGGATCTGCTGTTGTTCATGTCATTTGTCCGAGATTCAGAAGTTTGAGGCTCGTCACCAATAGCGCCCGCGTTGCTTATAAGTGTGACATTAATAAAACAATAATTTAATGAACTCAAATTTATAAAGGCACGAGGATATAATATAGAGTTCGATACATATTCACTTTCTTTCTATATAAAATCCTTGAATAGCATTCAATGTACGAAAAGAATTACTTATAAATGTGAGGATCACCCACGAACGTCTTCCGACTTCATTACCAAAATTTTTATTCGATTTTATTTTTAATTTTAATCTTGCTTGGAATTCAAGAGAAGGCTTAAGCAGAAACACAAAATTAATAATTTCGTCTCTTTATTTATTTTGACGCACATGTCAATTTATTTATATTAAATAAATTACTTCTGTATTTGAAAATATTTCATCATTTGAGGGGAAAAACCTCTGTGAATAAATTACAATTTTGCAAAATATTGCAGCGAATCTTCTTTGAATTTAGAAAGTACAAACTCCGATTCGACCTCGGTTTTCTTTTTTTATAGACGGAGTCCCCCCGAAGGCTGGAAGCCTTCGGCAGTCAATTACTGATAGAAATCGACCCATCAGCAGTTTTGTATCGATGATGACTGCTCTCAGAACCATTTACTGCCTTGACCGCACCTCGCTAAAAATACTTTCGCACATCGTCTGCGGGGTGGCGATTAGGGGAAATGAAAAAGAAGAACGATCGGCCTCTACCCGACCGTTATTGACACATCAGGCGAAAGAGACTTGAAGTGAAACAACCTCCAGAGGAAAATGAAATTGATTCCGTCATTTGTCAGAATTCCACATCGACACAGAGATTGATTTTCCATTAACTACAATCGGTGCCGACAATTAATTCGAAATCATAAGGAAAGGGGTCGTGTTTTTGAATGGTAAAAAAGGGTCCTATGGAACGAATGACACTGAAGAAGTTGTTTAAGTAAATTAAAATACGTCTAGGTTTTGAAACATTAATTGAATTAAAAGTAGTGTCATTTCACTTACTAAACAGAACAATAGGAATCTAGCTTCCGAATTTAAAATTATTGTTATATTGTAGAAAAATAAATAGTAATTCAAAAAATTTCAAGTCATTTTTCTTATGTATTTTCTAAGTTGGTATATATGTTTATATGTACGCTGTTCATCAAAATAAAAGGTACTACCAATATTTTGTTCTATTTTGAAAACAAAAGAAGATAAAAACATTACATTTGAAAGAACTGTTCCAAATAGTTATTTAGTGAATTTTACATAATTTGAACACCAAGCATGATTTCCATAAAAATACGACATTTTTCACTAAAGATCTCCGTTTGATTAAAAATATTAGTTTATCAACCAATAAATAATTCAAAAAATAATAAAATTAAATAAATGAGTTTTAATAAGAAACCACAACCTTACCCTAATACATTGGAGACGTCAACTTTCTATACTGTCTGTCAATAACGTTGTTGGACACTGGAATGAGAAACAATACCCCCATGTAGAACAACCTTTTTAACTAGCTCATTTAAACACTTTGGAGAAAGAATTAAGATTGTCTGATTAAGACTGTTTGGAGGAAGATTAAGTTTGAGGAAATAGTCCTAAAGATGCTCTATCGAAATAAAGTTAGGAGAGAGAAATGATCATTCAATTCGCTGAAGATCCTGATTTTCAAGTCTACAACAAACTTAGTTCATTGGTCTAACCTGTGTCTTCTCTATCATTACCATTTATTAAAATGAATTCAATGCCATTAGTAGACTAGAAATTTTTTTATGTTCCATATTTTATTTTGTTATGACACAACTTGGTAGATGACGCTGCTATCTCTTGACTTTTCATTTAATTTTTAATGTTCGCAAACAGTTTGTTTCTTATGATTTCTTT
>BMAW01132846.1:214650-227501 GCA_019974015.1 Nephila pilipes
ATTCACTAATGCCGAATGAAAGATATCCATTAAAATGCATAGGAACTTATATACTTTTTAAAAGTGATGAAAATTAAAACGAGTTACGAAACTCTCAACAACTAATAGCTAGTGATCAGTGGGGATGTGGGGAGGGGGGAAGGTATCGTAAAGTCTTAGTTATTACTAAGGGACAACCGAGATATGTATCTGAATAAAATTCTGCATACTAAATGATCCTTATGAACACGATTTTGGAAATTTCAGCTCTTCACGTCGATTTGATTAGGGCCAGAAAACTGAGAATTGAAGTACCCCCCCCCCTCTAGTATGGATAAGATGGAGCTTTGACATTGACTGCCTTCGAAAGGTTGAGAAAGGCTTGTGGAAATGTATAATTCTGGAGGATGACTATGGAGAGAAATCAAAAGAATAATAAATAAAAATTAAGTTTTCATCTCTCATAATAATTATTATATGTTTATTGAAAGAAAATATATATTCTATTAGATAGAAAATTGTAAACTTCTAAAGATAAAGACAAATTCTGCTGAAGCTTATTTTCAATCTGTTTTTGTAACATTTTATTACAGGCCTCTTATTTATTTATCTATGATATAATCAAAAAATTTAATCTTTTGTAATAATTTTATACTGATGATAGCGAGGAGTAAAAAATAAAATTGAAAAATGAAGTGAACTTGTGTTAGTTTCTGATGTACAAAATTTGCATCATCAAATATAGAAAGTCGTTGTCAATTCCAAGAGAGCATAACCACAATGAATTAAACAAAAAGTTGATTTACTGTAAGCTTTTGGTCAAACAGATTTGAAATCTTAAGAGAAAATATTTAAATATGATGACATATACAATACTTTTAGCGTAATGAAACAAGATTTTATAATCAAAATTTTGGTTTGAAATTTAAATAGCATAGAAATTACTTTTTGCCTGAGAAACTTGCTTTCAAGATTGGGAGATTAAAGCTTTGAGCTGAGACGGGACAGATGCTTAAACGTTTACTTTGAATAGTGAGATAATAATTTTTTTGTGAATTGTTTCTCTTCTAAAACCTTAAAGAGTGCTCCGAAACTTAGTTGTAAAGAACGCAATTTTCAAAATGATCAAGCCAAGCATCAAATTAGAGTTCGGATTCCACAATCTCTACAGTAGGTGGAATTATAAAGGCTACTGTTCGGAAGTGAGCTTTAAAATCTTCACGTAGAGTGGTGGGGAAGTTAGATTCTAGCTAAGATGTTGTCTTCGGCATCCGACCATGGTTCCAAATTTAAGAGCAAGGATGCTCTAGAGCAAGGATGGCTAAACAGGATGCGTTGAAAGATTAGAAGTGGTGCTTCAGTGAGTGGGCCATCGTGGTGTTGAAAACAACAATTTGATCAAATATTCTGAAAAAAAAATCAAGATATTGCAAGGGGCATTTGAAAGTGGTTTTCAGGACTTTTCTAAAGAAGAAAACTGAATTCACTAATTTAAAAAACCTATTTTAGCGCACAAAACATAGCATGTTACAGCAGATGTTTAGTAACATGCGAACAAAAATTATTGATTTAAAAATAAAATTTCATGAACTTTCCCTGGATCGACATGATGTGAAAGACATTTTCATGAATGAAATTGATTAAACGTAAAACAAGGTCTCGGATTACTGACTCAAGTTTAAGAAATTCTCTACAACTCTCATTAACGAATTTAAAACCGAACATTAAGAGATTAGTGAAGTCCAAACAAATTTAAGATTATCATTATTATATTTTATATTAATATTTGTAATAGATATTGTGCTTTCCATACAATAATAAAATCATTTAAAATGTCTATAAACATACTTCTATTAAAAAGTTGTTAAACATACATCAGAACTCCTTTTAGCAAGCAGAAAGAACAGACCAATTCAGGCTGATCTCACTTTCAGTGCCGATAAAAGAGGTGCAGAGTTATTTTCAACAAAAGAGATGCTCTTGTAACTATAACACCATCATGAAGCTGACTATAGTAAATTAATGCTTCATTAAATCGACATAAATTAATTAATTTAACTGCATGATTAAATTATACCTCCCCTAAGAGAAGCAGATTCTACCTTTATCTGTCTTTACCAACCCTTAATATGAACGCAAGTTAAAAAGTCTTAACATATCTATTAAAAATGGCGCATGGTGTGTAAAAGGTTAGCATCTGCTCTAGAGTGAACCTTGATTCAAACCAAAAACGAAGCAATTTAACATGAAATTAAATCAGTTTGAATTGACGAAATAATTAAATAAGCAGGAGAAAGAACTCAAAATTCTAAACTCGACGGGAATAGTATTTAAGTTCTTACAATTATGTTCAAAATTTTAAAAATACAGTACAGTTTTTACATCAAAATGCGAATAAGAGTTTTTGAAAAATGATTAGGAATTTTTGTTACACTACTTTTTTCATTATTTGAAAGAATTTTTCGTAAAAATTACTCCGTCAACCTCCGATGATTTATCTCATTATTTGGGTGAAAAATGGAAGTTGAGCTTCATTTTTATTATCTTATTTTTGAACTCGTTTTCGGATAATTCTTTTGTCAGTGATCGCTCATGTTTTTGTATTGGTGCGTACTTGTTCGCAAAACTTGTACTTTTTGCGTTCCTGAACATGAGAAAGAAAGGTTTTACTCTACTTATTACTTTCCAAATTTTGAAATTAAAATTAAAGCAAAAAATTAGTAAAATTTTATCACTTCATTAATTTAATAAATGTTTAAAAATTAATGAAATACGTGGATTATCTTTAAGGGTTCTCTCTTACATTTAACTATTTCTATTCATAGTTTATTCCGTTGAATTCTGTTCTATTCCTTCTGTTCGTAATTTATTCTATTTTTTCAGCCAGCATAAACTCATTGTCAGAGCTGTAAATAGAAACTATCTTAGAACTAAAAAAGTGTTGTTAGATCAATTTAGTAAGCAATTGATGCTTTCAATAAAATTTCTGTACAAAGAGGTTGACCGCCAACCTCCTCAACCAATCTTAAAATATGAATTCATCTTTGAATATTACAATATGAGGCTTAGGATAATTTCTAGCTTCATAGCGTTATTTAGAGGAAACTCACCCTTACCAACATCAAACATGTAACAATTACTTCAATTTTTATCTTTCTTAAAACTCAAAATTTTCAAACTCAGATGTCGCTCCACTTATTTGGCTTTCCCCTACTTGATTTTCAAACCCATCTTTTCCAATCATTAGCGAAACAACGCTAATCCTGCGTCAACCAATAGCAAAAATGTCTCTCAGCTACAAATCCATCCTCTTAAAAATAATTTTGTATCGTCTTTTTAATCATTTCATTCCGATTTTCTCGCATTTTCTTGCAATTCCTATGAGCTTCACCGTTACCTGGATTTTCTCCATCTCAGTGGCTTTTAACTCAAATACATATCCTTTCTCTCCTCCCCCAACTTTCAGGAGAGGTATAAAACTTTAGAAACTCAATTTCTCTCTTAATTTTAAGACCACTTCTGGTCATATTAATTAATTTTGTTAAATTGCTACCACTATTTTTAGTGGGGTATTTTAATTACTTTTACTCTAATTGATCTTTTAAATTTCAATAATTTAATTTGAGCAGAAGCGATCAACTCGCTGGCGTTCGTTGAAAAATTTAATTTTAGTACCTTAATTACTGTAAAAATAAACCAAAAACCCCAAATGCCCCTTTTTTGGGACAAAAAAAAAAACCCATAAAAATAAATACAGAATTTCAAAAGATAAAAGTCATATGCTTTCTTATCATCTTTCTGCTTTCTTATCATCTTTCTGCTTTCTCATCCGCACTCCACACAACTTAGTTCGTTTGTTTTCTTCCTCTTACTGAAAAAATGAGCCTGCCCGGGCTGGTACTTAATAAATTATGGGATTACTGTTAGAGGAAACTTCTATAATCGTAACATTTTTTTGTTTAATTATTCGGTTTACCTTAAAATGATGTATATTGTTATTTTACTTCTAAGGCCGGTATTACGAATTTATCTAATTAAATAAAGCAATTTCTTAAGTTCTTAATGCGTTTTGTATCAGTTTGATTTTGTCATTCTTCCATAAATTCTGAGGTTAAACGCGAAGTACACAAGTTAAGTTTAAAATCTTCAAAATACATGTCGGGGTGTTTTGTAAATTTCACAAGATAATTCCTTCCTGTATAATAGGTAAAAAAATTCTTTTATTATTAAATGAAATAAGAATAAATAACAACCATACCTCAAATATTTACTAATAGAAAACTAACAAAATTAAAATTACTACATATAATCTCAATCGCTATTAAAATTTTCGGAGATAGACCAACGTTGAATCATTATTATATCTAAACATATTTAGTCAGTTAGCAGTTCAAGAAATTTAGAAAACTCGGTATCAAAAAAGTCTTTTTTGTATTGTCAAAATGGTACGAAAATTGCATTTTTAAGTAAAATATATATATATAGAATTACAAAAGTTATCATTAACCATTTAACATTGTTAGCTTATTTTACACAGGCTTTCATGAGTAATGCTAGCCGTGTATCAAAAAATAAACTAGAATAAATTGTACGTAATGGTTGACAATTAGAAACCCCATCTTTGAAAATGTGATACCCGCACCACGTAAGGGCAAATCACGTTGCGCAACAAAGGCAGCACCCGTGAGAAGAATAGCTATAATTGCCGAGTGGTTAATTATATTTTGTAAAAGGGTTTTAAGTTTGAATCCAGTCTGTTGGGAACAATTCGTTGCTTAGGTTTAATTCAACATTAATATAAATCAAAAACTTTTTGATCAGAAATAAGCATATTCAATACCACAGGAAAATTGATCGTAAGTATCGAGAAGATGAAATCTTCTCAGTGATTGGAAAACAGCTGATTCCAGAGGTTTGCTGAGAATCAGTGGAGAGTTGTTTACCCTGATAAGTAGGTTTTCGTACTTTAATACTACTTTCAATTTTGTTGTAGTAACTGACATCTAATGGAAGCAGATTTACTGTCGTGCTTAAATGTATTGAGATATTTCCTGTTTAAAGAATTTTCCGAGCATGAAGAGTATCAAATAAGAAGAAAAGAGAGATATGATTCTTTACGAAAATTCTTAAAGCAAAATTAATATCTTATTTTACAATTTTCCTTTACATTTTTTCGGTTCTTCTTTAAAATAACACATCTTTTTTATTTATAAATAGAGTAATGACGCTATATTTATTTTTAGGCTTGGTGGTAATAATCCGTTTCAAAGCACACTTTATAAAAATATGCAATGAATAAAAGCACTTAACTCTATCCATAGAAATGTGATATATTAATAATGTAGTTTTGTCTGCATTTATTTTTTTACACTAAAATGTAAAGGTTTTAAGGAAATGTGTCATAGTGACGAGTAAGAGTAAATGTTTTTAATGCAGAATAACAAAAGTCTGGTTTTCAGGGGTAATAGTCCCAGAAAAATTGTAAATAAAATATACTTTAGAGGATATTCTGATACAGTAGTTGTTGTTTTTTCCATTTTATTTCTAGAATTCATTGTCGATTAAAGAAAATAGAAAAGATTAAAATTCCAAAAAGTTTGTTATTCGCCATAATTCTCTTGCGAAGAAATTCGATTTTTTTTGTCGAAAGTCTGAAAAGGAATCGAAAAAAAATATTCTTCTAAGCTTAATATTCTTCTAACTCTTTTAATTAATTGGGTGCAATGTAGACCTACCTCCAAGGGGTGTACCCTGGGTAACGTTCTTCCAACGGTGCGAAGTGGTCTACAGTTTCAGCATGTTTTCTTCTGCTTCCCATCTCAGGTCTACCCAATGTAAATCTTTGGATTTTAACATTCTCCTGTGGATTGCAGGCTATTTATCCCAGGATAAGAAAGATGATCTTCAAGAAACTCTATTAAAATCTGACATTGATGTCTTTGACATTATGGAAACAAATCTTCAGGATGAACAGTTTAAAATTTCCTCTTTTTCAGGGTATGTGACTTTTCTTCGACCTAGATGTGACAAGTTGCCAGTGGTATTTTAGGTGGAATTAAAAGAGGTCTTACAACTGAATTTAAGGTTGTTAAAACTGTGGGATAAACTATAGATAAGAAAGGAATTATTAAAGTTAATGTGTGGAAAAATAAATGCCTCTTTAGAGTTTATGTCATTTATATTCCTCCTGGTAGCAAGCATGAACCTATCACTCTTAACCATAGATAAAAGACAATCTTAACTGACGACTTTAATGCTAATTCAAAAAGAAAGGGATACCAGGATTTGAATGCTGCTGGACAAGAGCTTGAAGATATCCTTAATTCTACCCCCTCTTAAACTTATATATCATGCTAGTGATCCACATGCATTTCTCCATTATAATGGGGCTTCTAGTAGCCCTGACTTACTACGTGTTTCCTCTGATATAGCTCCACAAAAAGAGAAATTGTTGAAGACCCAGGTTCGAACCACAGACAGGTTATTGCCCATATCAGTATTAACGATCCAAGCCCTATGGTTCGAAACAATTACCAAAAGGTATCGTAGAACTTCAAGAAAGCTAACTGGAAAAAAATTATAGAACTTTTGGATCTAAAACTAGGAGAAGAAAAATTGGATCTTTGATTCTCACCCTTATAGGCTCGTACGTAAAATAAACGGAGCTATCATAAAATGTGCAGGGACTTACATCCCTAGAGGTAAAGTCAAAACCTATAAATGTTTCTGGTCTCCAGGACCTGCTGAAATGAGGGGGAAACGTGACAGGTTAGGGGAAAGGCCGAATTCACTAGAAGACCAATGATGTAACTTCTTGTAGAAAACAAATAGGAGTTTTAGAAAAGCAATTTTAAATGCGAAACGGAAGCCATTTCAAAATTTTATTTCTAATGCAAACTATAAGGAAGATAGTTTAAAAGTCTATAATTTCTTGCTGCTATTCAGAATAAAAAACTAGTGTCCAAACGAGAACCAAATTCTATTGAAAATAAAACCCTGACCTTTCACAGACATATAGCAAATGCTTTTGGACACAACTATGCACAAACTCAAAGAAAGAGTAGCTTTGCAAGAAAAATGTCAAAGTTCTTAAAGATAGATTTGAAAGAATCAACCAGGAAGGATAGAGGAAATAAAGCAAATCTAAGACATGATTTTAGTGCTCAATTTGAAATACAGGAACAAGACTTAGTCTTTAAATGCATAAAAGTTAAAAAGTCTCCAGGTGAAGATAAGATTCATACGGAGTTTCTCGGACATCTTGGGGGCATGGCAAAAAGGACCACCTTAAGAGCTTTTTAACCATATATAGGATACAGGATTGGTCCCCCTCCCTTTCAAGAAAAGCCATTATTATCCCAACATTGAAGAAAAATAAAGACCCTAGACTGCTTAGTGTCTGTATACCAATCTCTCTTTCTAGCATCACGGGAAAGACGATAGAGAGACTTTTGATAAACCGGTTAAACTGAAACTTAGAGAATTATAATCTACTTGACGTGGAACAAGCTGGTTTTCGTAAAAATAGATCAACAAATGATCAAGTTACCCATTTTGTCAGATTATTAAAGATTCGATTAATAAAAGAAACATACTGGCTGCTCTATTTGTTGATTTCAAGCGTGCTTACGATTCCATTGGGTAGGGAAAACTTCCAGAAATTACAGAATCTTGGTAATACATCAAATATGTTTAATTAGTTTTGATCTTTTCTTGGTCAAAGGACATGTAGAGTGAAATACGAAAATGAATTCTTAAAATATTTTAATTTACAAACCACCTTCCCACAAGGAGCCGTAAGCAATTGTTTACTATTTAATATCTATATCAATGATCTGATCGAATCCCTAAATGCAATAGGTGGCATTAATTGTCTTCGATCTGCAGATAACTTAGTCATCTTGACCGAGGCACCCAAGAAAAATGCAGAGACTTTTATTACGGAGACACTTAAGAGTCGTTTCAGAGTGGTGTGGTGCAAATAATATGACTGTTAACTTATATAAAACGGCTATGCAATCTTTTCCCTTAACACATCAACCTTTCTGTTCCAATTTGAAATATAGAAATAACGCCATTTAATACACAGATACTTTTACTTATTGAAGTGTAAAATTTGATAGGAAGTTGCTTTGGAAAACAACACATCGAATCAGTTTCGGAACGTTTTTCAAGGCAATTGACTATTTTGAAGCGATTGGCAGGAGCCAAGTGAGGTAATAATCGATCCACACCATTTATTAAACTCTTATATTACCAATTCTGTTGCGAGAAACTTATAACAGTTTCTAATTCCCTGCTTAAAATACTTGAAACCATACAGAACCATGCATTAACGCTTATTACAGGAGCAGTGAAATCCACATCTATCGAGACAATAACAATAATTTGGAGCTATAACAAAAAACGAGCCTATTCAAAATATTATATAAGAAAGAGCTTCAATACTCAATGAAAAATTAATTAAACTTAATGATACTCATTGGAGGGATTATAAACTCGATAACAGAGCCCTCAAAACCTAGGATGGTTTTGTTCAGAGGGTCTTAGCATATAGAGAACTCTTTGATTGTCAGTATGAAATACAACTAATAGCAAAACATAGAAATCCCATGAGAGCTGACATTGAGACAAGCTTGAATTTGAAACAGTTTGTGTCAAAAAAGGGATGTTTCTCCGAATGTACTAAGTGCATTGCTTTAGAGACTATTAAAATCAAATATCCTGAAATTGAGTGGCTACGGGCTTGTACAGATGATTCATATTTTTCCAAACATCAGAACGTTGGAGCCAAAACTATTTTTCTTCTATGCACCTTTTGAAAAGTGCAGTACTGCCTTTGATGGAGAAATGGTGGCAATACCCATTGATCTTAAACAGCTAACTTGCCCTTTGTGTAAAATTAAAAATGTAGTACTACTGTCAGACTCACAAGCCGCCACTCAATCTATTAGTTTTATTCAGTCTCCACTATTAAAAGAAATTTCCCAACAGCTGCTAATTCTGTTGAGGTCTCATCAAAAGGGTGTTGTTTTGCAATAGATCCCTGGTCATTGCAATTTATAAGGTAATGAGCAAGCAGACTTCCTTGCCAAAAAGAGTGCTATGCTGATGCACTGTACAAAACGAGAGACCTCTTTTCTAGGCGCTAAATTATTTACTAAACAAATCATGCAGTCGACGCACATGTATCTGACAAACTTAGACGGGAGGTAGTGGCTGCTTTTCGTCTTTTTGCCGGGCATGATTGCCTTGCTGTCCATCTGTATCGCATTGGCATTCTTACCGAGGCTGCCTGCCCCTGTGTGAGAAAAAGAAATGAGCCTATGGACGAATACCATTTGCGTACTTGTGGAAATCTACACGGAGATACGGAATCATCGATATATTTGGAGGCGATAGGACTTTCGGGGCGATAACCTCCGTTTATCTCATAATCTTTTCGACTTTAATGTTGCTTTTGTTTCTTTGAATATTTTCTTTTTCTTTTTGTTTGTTCCTATTTTTGTTTATAAACCCAACCTTATTAGAAATTTAAAAAAAAAATTCCATATGAAACAACTCTGCATCGCTACCGATGAATGATTCAGGGATACCCACGATTTATACTTGTAATACAGATATATAAGTTTTGTCAAAATGATACATTTTATGATAAAAGAATATTAATTATTAGATTATTATACATATTATTTCATAATCTTTTATCAGTTAATATTTTGTGACTATAATACTTTTTTTGTGAAATTAATAAACTAATGTTTTTGAAAGCATTTTGAAAGCAAAAAGGTAATTATATTGAAAAATAGAAACTTAAGACAACTGAGATGCAAGGAAAAAAAAGAGTTTAAATTCAGCCAAATATAAGCGGCTCTAACTTTTTAGAATTAAAAAAAATGGAAGTGATATCTTAACTTTGAGATATTTTTAAATGTATGTATCTATTTATGCAAAGAAAAAATTATGTACATAATTAACTGTTTAAGAGGCCATTTATAACAAATAGCTATATCTGTATTTATAAAACATATACTTGCTTTTAGTTACGTCTTGCATAAATAAAACTACCTTTACAACCTTAATAAACTTCAGAATACTTATAAACATAACATTGTATACATTCAATATAATTATAATTTTAAAAAGTTCAATTTAATGAAATTAATTTTTTTTTAGTTTTAGGATTTAAATTTTACATAATTTTTGTACAAAAATATTGTGCCACACACACACATACCTAAATTTTGTGAGATTTTATTTAAAATAAATTAAATTGATAATATAGAAAATAACTGCATTATATTATGTGGATAATATCAACACTATGGAGGAAGTAGAGTTTGAGGAAAGTGTACAAGAATCTTAAAACACACACACACACACATATGCATGTTTTTTTTTTTAAAAAAAAAGGCAAATTCAGATATTTTTCTCTATTGCAGGCCTTTTTTACGAATATTAACAGGTTTAAATTCAACTTTAGAACGTTCAATTTACCAATTTCTTATAAATAATACATCTGCAGATTTAGCGGAGAGCTCACTTTAAAACAATTTTTAAAAATGCAAATTTTGAAACAATTTAGAGTTTCCCTTCCTTAACACTAATACGAAAAAAATTGATATATATTTTTTTGCAATAAAAGACTATTTTTCTTTACAGTAAGGGTAAAAATAAAGTGAGTTCTTAGAGTTCTAACAAAGAAACAAAACTATTTTATTGACGTATTGCGTGTAACAATGTTATTACTAATAATTTGTGATTTCATTTTGTGATCAGGCATATTTTTGTCAAAAACTTTGATTTCCTATGTTTTTTTATATCTTAAATTGATTGCCATAGTTTTTATTTCTAAGGAAGCTAATTTTAAAAAGTAACCGCTCGTATTTTTTTTCCAAAATGGTAAGTTAATGACCTGCCCTGGGTAGAGATAACAGCGAGTGTACCTCGAAAAAACATTCATCGCAATAATGAAAAAGGCCCGCTTTACTCATCCCATTTCGATGCAATTCAATGTTTTGTTGTCATAGAGACTTCCCAGATCAAGAAACTCCCCCGAGGAGTTGGATCGTTTCTTACAAACCGAAATTCCAGACCGTATTTTCAGGAAATGAAAAACACCGCCCTTAGACTTTGATCACATTTCGGTCTTGTTTTTAGCAGGTTTATATGAATGTATCTCGTTTCTCTCACAGACTGAAATAAGTACGGGTTTATGCATAGGAAAATAAAAAAAAAGGGTCTACTCATTTCTAAACTGTAAAAAAACGACATTTCACTGTCAAATGGTTCAATTAGTCTGAAACCGAAGAAATAATTGTCATGAAGGAATTTTTGTGATTGAAATATCGTGGAAAGAGATAACGAGATTTAATTTAACGCTGTATTTTGGTATTACCTTTTTAATGATCATTATTCACTGTCATTTATCACAATGAATTAATCTCGGTCTAGACGAGATATTTTAAAGCTATTCGTTCAGTTTCAGAGAATGAAAGAACGCAACCAAAATAAATATCTTTCGTCCATAACTATCTATGAGTAAACTAGTTTCATATTTACAGTATAAGGGTTTTATTAAGCTAATGCTATAGGACAATTAAAAAATAATAATACCTTTATCAATATGTACTTTATAAAGGCATGGGGAGACGATTAACTAAGATACTTATGCAATTACTGATAAATAAGTACGATAGCTAAATATTTTAATATGGTATTGAAAGAAGAATTAACGCTTCAAGAGCTTTTATAAATTATCTATTATTTTACAATTAAAAATTACTTTTATACTTTTTGTCTGTTTTCAAATCAAAGCTTTAAAAATATTTTTTTTTTGCTTATAATTATATAATTCTTTTAAGTCTGGAAATATAAGACTAAAAAAAGCAATAACATGAGTTGTAAGTGTGAGCAAAATTGCGACTCAATTGGAAGTCCTGAACCTGACTTCCAGGCCGTCCCAAGTCCGCCTCTGCATGAACATATCATAATATTGTATTGTCATTGGAGTTACACGTGTCTGCAAAATTTCAGATAGAGCGGATGATAAGAAGTGGATTAAAATTCGAGTGCAAATTTTGAACAGAAAGTCGTTATTTTCCCCCCCATACGTATGAATATAGAAAGTTAAATAATAATTTATTATAAAAATAGAAAGTTATAGGTTACCTAAAAACAACTGTTATATTAAAATCGGATTATTTCAGTAAGATAAAAGGGATTTTTGTATGTGATACGATAAATGAAACTGAAAAATTTATTAGAGAATAACTATTTGTAAAGTTATAAACAACTTTTATTCCATTGCTATCACAGCAAGAGAAGTGCATTCTAAACAAACATAAATTTATGTCTCGAAAACGAATTCTGTTTACAAATACTAAGGATAAATATTCAACAATTTTTGCACTTTCATGTCAGTGCCCAATTGTTAGCATTTTAATGTATAGTAAAAAAAATTATCATCGCGATTACAAAACTGATTGACTTTGCAGTTAATTTCGGATGTAAGAATTTTTCCGAAAGAACAATGATTCCAAATCGACATTTACTAATTAAAATCCTCGTTTTAAAGAGAAAAAACTAAGTCTTGACGTCAATATATTGTTCAAGACTAAGTTGATAGCGAACCTTTCTGAAAGTTAGAGATGTATCATCAAATCTAAATAATAAACTTGTGATATTGGGCTATTCGCAGTTTCTCTTCACTAACTTTGGGGACTTTTGATTGAGATTGATTGCTTTTGCTAAACAACCTTTGCCCAACCAAAAATGAAACGTGAATACGTAAAGTTATTATGTAAAGCAATTAGAAATGAAGTGAAGTGGGTGAGTTAGGAAATATATAAACTCCGACTGAAAGTAGCGAG
>BMAW01132846.1:227511-244478 GCA_019974015.1 Nephila pilipes
GTCGAGGAAGGATTAGTGGTAAGAGTCTGTTAGATTACTATTGGTGGTTGTTATTGGTGATTATTAATTATTATTGGTGTTTTGTTGTCATAGTAAATATATGTTAATAAATTATTTAAAGATTGTTCTAGTGTCTCTTTAATAAATGTGTCGTAGTGTTTAATAATTGAATCTAGTGATGGCACAAGATGAAGCCCGGGTCGGGCGGGCGTCACAAACTGACTAATTTTTTGTAACTGAGTTTGAAAAGTTTTAGAAGTAAATTGAATGAAGCAGGATGAATAACTTCCATTTTTTCATTTTACAAGAAGTAACTGACGTGAATTTTTTCACAATTAACATATTGTTGTAATTTGTTAACAAGTTCATGAAAAAGAAGCTCATTCCTTCATAAGCGATGAACAGAGGGAGGGGGTTGAATGAAATGATTTATCGCGTATGAGCGAATTCCATTGCATACGTTTCTGAGAAAAGTGTCCAGGCAAGCGACCAGATTCTGAACTTGTTTCATAATTCCTAAAATTTATTTATGGATATCTATTTGAGAGAGATTACATAATTATATATGCATTTGAGAGGGAAACAGAATACAATTAATTATGACGAGGGAAAAAACTAAATACAACTATCTAAATACAAGATATTAATTACATAAACAACACTAGCATACATACACATATATACACTAGCTGATACTCACCCACTTCGCTGGACATACGAAAATATAATATTTTGGAACATATACGTAAGATACCAAGAAAATTTTCAATTTTTAAAACTTTAATGATAATCTAAATTTAAAATTTTAAGAAATTGATTGTTTGTAATAATAGTTATCCTCGACATTCAAATATATAAGAAAATAAAAAAAAATTAGTAAAAAGTCACCCCATATATATATATAAAATGGATAAAATTCATTCCATTGTATACATGTTACACCTGGTATTGCCAAGATGCAACCTTTTGTCAGAATATTCACCATGTGCTTAGCTTTCAAATGAAATACCCTCGCAATGGCATCGTGTCTATTATAAGATTTTTGTCCTTGCCTCAAGACATTTTGATTTCTGACCATTTAGGATTGCAAGTGACTGCAATTCTAAAAAAAGTCGTGAAAGTCGGAACGTCCAAAATATCTTACGTATGTCATAGACTCTCCAGTTCGTTCATGCATGTAGCGAGGTCCTCCAGTAAACGAAGACTGTCTTGCTTGTGTGCTACTCCATAAAAAGTCGCCCTTTTATTTAACATTTTTCAAAATCCCGCTAAGTTTTGGAGCTAAACTACATTCCAAATTCAGAAACTCAATTTATTCCAAACTCATTTATTTCTATTGATAAATATTTACGTTTCCTATTTTCGACAAGTACGAAATTTCACATAAAGAGAACCTTCGCCAAAATCTTGCCAATCCTCCATCAGTGCTTGAATATAAAATTATTTGGTATTTTTCCATTTCGCACTCTCAAATCTCACCAAGTAAACTTAATTGGTGACAATACACGGTATACGTATAAAAAAATATATTCCGTTTGGCGTCGGTCATATCATTTTTGGCAATAAAATCGCCAAAATGACATAACCGACGTATAAGAGTAGATTAACGAATGAAAATTACATTTTGGATAAGACTTCCGTAAAATCCGTTCTTAGTGAGCGTCTACATCGGAAAATGAGTAACTGTGCTAAATTTCAAGTCAATCGGTTGTATAGTCTTTGAGATCTCGTGTTGAGTCAATCAGTGGTATTTCGCTAATATATATATATACTGCTGTTTGTAGAAAATGCAACACCATGAAAGAATCATCAGAATGAAATGAAATTTAATGCAGAAACGACTTGTACTGATACAAATAAATGATGAAATTTTCAAAACAAAAGAAACAAATTAAGCGTCCGAAATCAGTATTTGGTGCAGCCACCATGCGCTGCAATAAGTGCTGCTATACGACGTGGCATGGAGTCAAACAGATGTTGAATATCTGCTTGAGGAAGAGAATTCCATATCGCTTGTATGCGCAACCAAAGTTCGTCTTTGGAAACTGCAGGACGCGGATCACGAGCGAGACGCCGACCAACCATATCCCACACGTGCTCAATAGGCGACATATCCGGTGAATAAGCAGGCCAAGGAAGAAGTTGCATGCGTTGTGCTGAACAGAAGTCTCGAACAGTCCGCGCAACATGTGGGCGTGCATTATCCTGCTGAAAGATAGCTCCAGGGATGCCTTGAAGGAAAGGAACGACTTCGGGCTGTAGCACTTCACGGACGTACCTGTTGCTATTGAGATTATCCTCAATTCGTATCAAATTGGATCGTCCATGATACGAAATCGCACCCCAGACCATAACTCCGGGTGTTCGACCACTATGTCGTTCAATAATACACTCAGGAAGGCAGCGTTGACCGGCATAACGTCTAACACGAACACGGCCATCATGGGTCCACAAATTGAAGCGTGATTCATCTGAAAAGACAACTTGGTGCCAATCAGCTCGCCTGTCTCTGTGCTCAAGAGCCCACTGCCGACGCAGCCGTCGATGATTCGCCGTGAGGGGAATCCTGTATAAAGGCACCCTTGCACGCAATCCACGGCGCAGCAGACGACGACGAATTGACGAAGCCGACAATTGTACACCTGTAGCAGTAGACCAACGTGCTGCCAGCTGCCTGGAGGAAGCTGTGCGATCATTCACCGCCATGCGGAGCAGGTGTCGATCATCGCGCTCTGACGTCACCTTCTGTCGTCCAGTGCCTGTTTTTCGAGTTGTTCGGTGCTCGTCGGTCCACTGCTTCCAAACTCGCATCACTGTGGAACTGTTCCGCTGCATACGAGCTGCTATTGCGCGATAGGAAAATCCTCCTTCTCGAAGGCCGATTATCCTCCCTCGTTCAAACTCCGTAAGTTGCTTGAATTTCTTATTCTTCCGTCGTGGAGGCATACTCAGGTCTCACTAAACGTTTGCCACTAACAAATTATCATAGACTTTTTTCAACGTCCCGCTACAGCACTTTATTTATACGCTTTCAGCATCAATTCAGAGGGCGCTGCGCGCGCCGCGCACGCGCGATGGCTCTGAAACTTTATTAATTTGCATAATATCCTATAATTGACATTTGCTGCGAATTTCATTTGATTCTGATGATTCCTTCATGGTGTTGTATTTTCTACAAACAGCAGTTTAGATAGATGTGTGTGTGCGTGCATGTGTGTGCTTGCGTGTGTGTGTAATTATTCATGTTTGTTAATTAGACACAATTTCAGATCTAATCAACAGTATTTTTCTGGCTATGCATAGATACACACACACACACACATATATATTTATAAATTTTTATTCATCATTATGATTTTTAAATATTTATTAATAAAATTAATGGGATAATTTGTATTTATGTAATTGTGAAAAACTTCTTAAAATTATTTTTTTTACAATGCGAAACTTACTAAACTATTATTATTTTTAATAATATTATTAAAATGTAAGATTTCTAAGAGGAGAAATATGTAAACAGCTACTCCAAGAAAAATATCTTATTAATTTGGAATTTAAAGCTGCGTCTCTTGTTATAAATATGACTAATAGTTTTTATCTATTATTTTCAATTTTTATGCTTAGACATTTTGCTTTATATTTACTTTTATTAGTTTCAATTGTATTTAATGATTTAGGATACGAAAGTATGTTAATGTTAAACAAAGAGCTTAATTTTTTAATACTGATAAGATTCTAAGAAACCACACATAACACTAGATGAAGAATTTCTGGATAGTGCGTCGGATTGGGTAAAATATATAAATTCAAAAGACTGAACATATTCTTCAAGTTTACTGAATTCTTTGTTTAGCATTATATATCACTGTGAAGGATGCGTGGATACGATTGATCCTTCAGGTGCAGCAGCTAGGAGGTTGGAGTAATTAAAAGAAAAAAAGAATTTTCTTAAAGGCGATATAAGACTGTGGAAGTGAATCGAGTAGAAATGAGAGAGAAAAGGTTGTGACATTTGTGTATAATGAAAAGAAGCTTGGTATTCCATATGAATTATGCAGAACAAGAAACAAAAATTCTCAGATGCAAAAAAAAAATGCATTGATCATACTATAAGGTAGGAATGCTAAGGAATTTATTCTGCTGTATACTTAGAAGTATCAGGTCTGCCAGAATGTTCTGATTTTTGACAGATAAAAAGTTCAAAACTTAAGCAATTGTCAACAAGCACCACTTGACTTCTGCTTCTCTAAAGGCAAGGCATTTTTCGAAAATGGTATTTACGAATTACTGTACACTGCCAAGAAAACACGAATAATCACAGCAACTATATGATACAGTAAATATTGTTAAACGGCTGAAAAATGTATTGATATGTTACATTTCTTTACTGATAGTACATTCAACAAGGCATAATACTTACAGATATTAAAAAGTAACTCTTTTCATAATTATACTTTTCATGATTTATTTTGAAGACTGATTATAATGCGTACTATTAAAGTTCCTCAATTAATCAACTACAACAAAAAGGAATTTCTCTATATTCCTGTTATAAATTATATGTGGAGAAATGAAAATGATAGTAAATTGCACATAATTTATCAAAAATAATTTAAAGATTTTTTGACATAATTAGAATTATGTATTACAATAGGTATATCGTGATCTTTTAAGACAAATAATTAATTTACTTTCAAGTTTACTATAACTTTATTTTGTATAAAGGAAAAAGAATAAATTCTTACGAAATAATTAAGAAGGAGAAGAAATTTTAAATGAACAATCCGTAGAGAAGCATTTTTAAAACGCCTTAACAATGTACATATTTCCTCGGAGCATTCATCACTATTAAACAACGTACTTTAGCGTGCTGAGCTCTATAAATCATCCTAACTATTATCCTACTAAAATAGATATCAATCGATTAAGCCTTATCAAAGAAGGTTCAGTCGTTGAACTCGATATTGCCCTTCAGAAAAGCGTCTTGAAGGATTTGATTTGATGGTCAACGACTTTTGTGAAGCTGGACTTGACTGATTAAAAATGGAGAACGTCTCGAGATTTTCAAGCTTTCACGAGATTCTTTTCATGGAGACGTTTTTAGGTTTATCATGACGTTTCGTTCGCCAACATTTGGCGACACAATTTTTCGAATTGCAATTGTAAAGCAATTCAAACCCTCAGAAAACTGTAAATAGAAATTTTAATATATGCAGTTAAAATATTCCAACAATTCCGAGAAAAAAGCAGTTGTAGGAAATCTGATTTAAAATAGATTTACTTCTAGAATAAATTAGAAAGTAAATTTTTAATTGAAAGAAGTTTAATCACCTTTAGTATCAACTTGAATTCATATGCCATAAAATCACCTATCCTTATAGGATGTTTTTTTTATTCAATAATATATCACATTAATTTATAACACTAAGGATACTATTACTCAAATAATACGAATAAAACAATTTATAATATTACTATACGGACTGCATGACCTTCACAAAGTATAATTTATATAGAAATTGAAAAAACTTGATGTGTTTTGATAACATTACTTAAGCGAGTGAATAAATGATGGTGAAGTTTAGAGGCGAAATAGCTAAATACTCACAGAGCTATGCTGTGCCAAACAAAGCATAACTGGGATCTGGATGTTTGAAGAAATAGAAAAAAAAAAAATAAGAAGAAGAATTGAATGATAAGATGAGGGTCGAAAACATGGAACGATCGCTAGAGCATACTGCTGACGCTGTATCCGTGTTTACCAAAGACAGTGAACCCAGTGGGAAAGGTAAGAGATCCCTAGAATGCTTTGGGGTTATGATGCCCGTTCCTGGCAAAAGAAGCTGAGACCCTGAGGGCTAACATTGGTCGAAGACGTGAGCCAAAAATTACTTATTTAAAGTAATTTGATATTAGGGCGTCAACAATAAAAGATTGCAAATAAGTAACTTGAAAAATCTATCAAAAAAGTAATCAAATCTGTTACGAATGCTCCTGGAATATCATAATAAATCTCTTCTTTCTCTAATTTTTACTATAGTTAAACACTTTTATTTATTTGTTTTGTATTTAATATATTTAGTTTTATCGGTTTTATTTTAATTAACCTCGAGTTTTTCGAATGGAGAACATTAGGTTGATCTCACACCAGCTTACAAAGACCTGATTGAGTACATAAAGGAAATTATGAGCATCTTAATTTTATTCAACTTCAATATCTTCCCCAAATTCGCATACGATTGTTAGGATTGGGTGTTCCAAAAGTTCCTGTCTGTCGATTCGTAAAGTTAACATACAATACCAACAAAATTCGAAACATTATTTTTATGATGACAATGAAAGGCACGTAATAAAATAAAATTTCGAATTTACATTTGCAAAAAATGCTTGAAATTTCTGCCCCTTTCTTAATGGCAGAGTTGAACACGATTGTGCACATTTTTAGGAAAGCGTTTCAAAATAATGAAAGTGACTTCTTGTATCTTTTGAGTTATATGGCAATTTTCAGATATTCAATTGTTTGGGGACTTTTTTCATAAACTTCTTCTTCTTCATTTTTTTTTTTTGCTCAGATCAAGGGAACGAGGAAGATTTCTTAAGATGAGTCGTTCGCCAAAACAATTACCGAAGCATACCCCTTGGTTTTATTACTCGAACGGCCTATTTACCCCTTCTTCTTTGAAACAAAAAGTTCGCCCTAACTTTTTTCTGTGGAGATATTCAAGGAAAAGTATTTATTAAAATAATTCCCGAACGTTAGATAATTTGAAAAACGCCATATCATACAAAAGATACCTCCCAGCATCTTGAAACGCGTTTCTCAAAATATGCTCAAAAGAGTTCAACATGTTTCTAAGAAAGCTGTCAACATTTTGAGCATTTATTGTAAATGTAAGCTGGAAATTCTTTTCTACGTTCTGTTAGAAGTACTTTTCACCATTAGTTTTTGAATAAAAACTTTACGAATCGTCAGTTGCATTTAGGACATCCAGTAGTGTCAAACCCGGCCACGATGATAACACTACCTAGCGGTTGGCATCCTCCAAATCATTAATAAGAATATAAGAAATTTTAATCGTATTTAAATTAAGAGGGCATTATACAGAGAAGGCTTAGAGTTGCTGTGCCTGTGAATTAGACTAAAGTATACAAGAACAATACAGTTCTTTTTTAAATTTGTGCTTCGTAGTCACATAATATTGACAAATTTTAGTACATATTAGATTTCCGATATTCTAATGAAGTTTAAAATCTAATTCAATATGACGTAATTTATGTGCACTCTGGAACATTTAAAGTAGTGCACCAAGGAGGATGAGAGCTACAATCGAAAAAAATTCCAAATTAGTTAAAGGATGTCCGATGTGAAAATAGTCCAAATTTGGTGCCAATGCGCATGACCACACACCCTGAAATGAAGCTGAATTCAGAAAGCGGGTCCTATAAGAATCGATGCATAGTGGAAGATTCGTAAGCGTAACGATCACATTCTGAGGATGACTTTAGTAAACGAAGAATGCCAGATAGCCGAGTCAGAAGACATTTCGTACAGTTAAATGAATTCGAGAGGAGTTGATAATCGCCATGTAAACAGCAGGCCAATCGACGCGCCGTGTTTTTAGCCAGGTCGATCGTTCGGAGTGTGCCGTTGGAACATGTTTTGAGCAGGGGACACAAGATGTTACCCACGTGCAGAGAATCGTGTCTAGAGAGACCAGAAAGACGACAGAGCGACAGGATCGAAGGATCTAGCAGCAAGGACTCAGGGATCCAACAGAGACTCTGGCAACTCGTTGTACCACAAACCACTTTCAGTTGCCTTGAGGAAGCAAATTTGCAAACCAAGTGCCCTTTTTGAGTACTGCCTTTAGCACCGAAATATCGCCGACTCTGTCTACAGTGGTCACAAGCTAGAGCGGTGTAGAATACCACAGATTGGTAAAACGAGATGTTTAGTGATGAAACCCGGTCCGTTTTGGGGACAGATAATAACTTCGTATGGTTTATTGGTGAATGGTACTACTCCCCATCCCTGTCACGCGACACATCGCCCACACAACAGGCACGTAAAGATCTGGGGTGTCATAGCCTATGATAACCGATCCACTCTAATTGTGGTAGATGGAACCTTGACGGGCCAGCGTTATGTTGATGACATTCTTCGATCCCACGGAGGACTTTTCCAAAATGGTCTTCCTAAGGTCACTTTTCGGCAAGATAATACTCGTCCCCAACCAAATTGTGTAGCTCAAGATTTTCTACGTCATTTTAGATTATTCCTCGGACGTTCCGGGCTCTAGACTTGTCACCTATAGAGTATTCACATTCAGGTTAATCTCTTACCTGTATCATAATGTGTTTTAAATATCATTTCAATCCGAAACTCTTTTCTTGGTGCGCTATTTTCAATGTATCTGTGAGTATATGCAATCTTTGATTACTCGCAATATCTTAACGTTTTCATTATTATCCTACAGTATTGAAAAGTTTAAGTATTATTATAAAATAATTGAAATAGAATCTTATTATTTTTTTAAATATTTTTCAGACTTTCCTACATGGTCACCTCCAGAGTAATACATTTCTCCCAGAATTTCGTGACCTTTCGAAGGGTAGATCTCGACAGATTTTGAACTTTATCTTCTCCGTACGCTGGGTTACTTCAATCTACGACTTCCTGAAACCAAACAAATGAACATGAACATTTACAACATTTTACAAAAAGATACAATCAATATGATATGTAGAATAAATATTATCCACGTATCTCGGGGACCTCTTATTAAATTAAAACTTCACGATACCCCATCGCACATACAAGTGCCTTTTAAAATCATCGACTAAAAAGAAATTTAAGATTTCGTTCCATTTTATCGGGAAAGCCCAAGGTACATCGTGGGAGCGGTAAATCTGTTACTTTGTTTCGGTGGTGAACGGAATGCAAATGAAAAAATCCGGCACTAAACTTGACGCGTCCCATTGTGTTCCCTGTAACGGAGACGAAACCCGTCAGCCGCAAAAACCCAAGAGAACTCCGACGGAAATTAGAGATCTGCGCTCGCAAAAGAAAAAGATAAATCGTCAGCAGCGACCTAATATTCAAATGTTCTCATTTTTGTTCAGTTGCACGTACATCCAACCAATGCAAATTGGATCACAAAGGATTCTTGTTGATCCTATTTATTAATTAGGTGAGGGAGACTGGCTCATGTTTGCAAATGTTATTTTGTGGCTAAATTACTGTTTCGCTTTCTTTCTTTTTTCACACTGTAGAAATTTAGAACACTCTCAGAATTTGAAAATAATTTATAACGATCTCTTTATGAAAAGTTTTAATATTCAATGTTAAAACGAGAGTAAAGTATAATGAATATTAGCGAATAATTTAATAAGCATAATTTGGAACGCAGTAAACAAATTTCTATCTTTGTAGGTTTTACACACACACACACACACACACACACACATATATATATATATATATATTAAGTAATAATCTTCTACATAAAAAAGACTGTCTCGTGAATTCTTAATTCAATTAACATAATATTCGTCAAACATATAAATATATAAAATAACGCACCAATTTCTATTCTCCAATTTAATTGTGCCATCTCTAATAAATAAAGTTCAGTAATAATTGAATAATGAGACAGTGTAGAAAACGAAATTGGTCGTATTCGAATCTTCGAATGGTCAAAATTTAATATCTATACTATTATGCATTTTAAAGAAGTCTACACACGTCCGAACTTAAAAATTAATCACACAGTTTATTACTTATCTGATACTTCTTATCCAAATCCTAGTCAATACTTAACTTGTAAACTGGATCTTAAAACGCGTCAGTTCACAGAACTCTACGCTACTATCGAATCATACATCTTTCTTCTTGCGTAAGCCCACGTTTATCGCTTATTATCGAACCTTCTAATCATTAACTAACTTTGAAAATCTCGGACTATTAAACTGTCATCATCTTTCATCTCATCTTTCTTATCCATTATGTTTCAATATTTATAATCTAATTGACATAAGTCACGGCTTGTTTACTAGAAGACGTTTTCGAATCGAATAGCGTCATGAGATAGCCCCAAGCGTTTAGTTAAAGAAAATTATGAGAGAGAACTGTATTACAATATGTAGTGAGTAGCTGTAAATTACTTAATAAACAGCACATCATTATACGTATTATAAAGTTTAAATATTTATGTATTTTAAGTATGACTCTCTCGTAAAAGATGTAGTCTTATTCTTGAAGTTTAGCATAACACTTACAAGTTTTCATTCGATGTCTAAAAAAAAAATTTCCAGCAATTTAATTAATGAGAAAAAAATTTTTGGTTCTAGTAGCACATATTCGACGAATAAAAATAGTACCATAATCGTTTAAAAAATTAAGTTCAAAGTAATGTTAAATACAGCTAAACATTTTTAAAGAAAAAATGATTGTTGTTAAAATAATTTTAGGTTTTCCGTTTCGAATTCCATTTAAATTATAATGCACGAAGTAAAAAGAGAATGATGCAAGTTCTAAAACTGAGAATAGAGTTCTAAAACTACATGAATTTGGTTTTGTTGATTAATTTAAGTGAATGATTAGGAAAAAGTTGTGTTTTCAACTTGAAAGCTTATTCGTGAGGGATTAATAATTAATGTCGCGCTTTTACGAGGCCACCCGCGGGAAAACAGACGGGAGTTGAACAACTTCGATAAAGTGAATTTAAACGAGCGCCATAAATCATTGGATCGCTTCTATCGCGAGTCAAGGCTGTTGTAATTAAGTGTTCATCCATCGATGGAGAAAGCACTGCACGAAAGATGACTTTAAGTGCCGGATACTTCATAGTTTCATGGTTTTGTTTGGTTAGATTTTTGATTTAATATGGATGAAATAATTAAACTTACAACTATAGTTTCGTTTTATTACAAAACCCATATTACGGTGTTTTTAAAGATGATTTCAAAAATTACTATCTAACCCCGTTAACACGCGGTATTCGGATCCATGGGTAATGAACTGCAGGTTAAGAGAACCGCGAGTTAAAGTATAAGTAATTGTTGAGCGAAAAAAATTTTAAAAAATCAAAGACATTTCTCAATATTGGTGTTTATCGCTATCTTAGCCATCTTTCTGGCCATTTCTTTAAAGTTATCAATTTTATCAAGAAACATGCGGAACTAATCCTCATTTTTATCCATCCACGTCTTAAGAATCCGGTAGATCTTTGGCACATTCTGTTTGTTTTACCTCTTTTCTAATTTGTGCGAAAACATTGAGTTTTTTCTGGTCGTATGAGACTTTTAGTTATTTTTATACTCTTTCCATATTATTTTTAGCTATTACGAAAATCTCTTAAACGAGAAAAATTCTTGACAATTCAAAATTTGAGCAACACAAAGTAGTTGAGCATACAACTAATCTCACTGACCGCGAGATCATGAAAATAATCCGTTACAAAAATTCCAAACTAAAACATTTCATTTTCAATGAAATAGTGATTCATATATAAGGTATTTATGTCTGCTCTTAACAAGAAATCGTGACGTCATCCGTTAAAAATTAACGTGAATTTCACAAAAATAAAAACAAGAATTATGTCTAGTAGGGATATCACAAGCGACTAGTAATCGACGGAGTCAGAGTAAAACCGTGTGTAAAGCAGACACGCGTGTTATTGAACTGCGTGTTAACGGGGTCTATCTGTACTTAGGATACTGTGCATTCGAATTGATAAACCACCTGAATTATAACCAGATGTGCTATTATTTATGACAATTCGGTATTTCTAATGTTTTCTCTTTCCATTGTATTATTAATCTTGAGGGAATAATATCAGAATAATATATTGCTGAATCAATTTTTATTTTTAGAAAACCCGATAAAATGACAAAATTAATAGAATTTTGCACATTTCTGAAATTTTTAATCTGTTACTTGGTTCTGTTTTGAAATTTTGTACAAAAATCAAATAATTGACCAATTCTATCGCAACAAAATTTTTGTTTTATTCTTTACATTGTATTGGCTTCGCCATTTTGAGCCTCTGTTAAGAGATGAGGGCGATACTTGAGTAGGTACCTCACTCTCCAAAATTGAAACTTATACGAAGAGGAGGACATAGAGACCAAAGATATTTAACGTGCATCAGCCCGCTTCACAGCAGACCTTTAGTGACATCAGGACTCGAAATTCATCTCAATGAAAAGATCACCAGCCACAAATACGCGACCATGAACACTCGGTTACCGTGGCCACTCAATTTTTTTCGCAAATCACTGATGTAATTTAAATAATAAAAACAAAAAATTACGAAATAGTTGTACTTTAGATAAAAGCGAGAATATGCAACGCTAAAATATGCATAATCACAAATGTTTTACTTTATATATACTTCTTATTCTTTACTTGTATTCTACTTTAATAGTTTGAAACTCATACTCGTACTTTAACGAGCCATTTATCTTCGTTATCTTCTCTTCTGTTCTGCAAATACCGGCCGCGATCACTCATATTTGTCGGATGATCATTCATTCGCCTTTGATACATTTGTTTTCTAATTCGGACGCTTCTTGGCGACTTTTCTTTTTCTTTTTGTTCACAGCAACTTGCTATAGCTAGTCAAAAGGGAAGTTAATGTTAAGATTATCAAGGTCATTTTGCCTTAAATGCTTTTGCAATTCTTTACAAAGTATTGAATGAGGCAGGAGTAAATAATTGCAAGAAGCGAAATTTCCCTTCATTTTGGCTTTTCTCCAGAAACAAACTCTTTCTGCTTCTCGTTCTAAAAGCTTACTCGGACGTTATTTTTTATAAAATTCGTTTTGTTTAATTTTTGAAAATTGTTTTAATGTGACAAAACTCTACGTCACATACATGAATTCCAGGATTTCAATCCATTCCAGTTTGATGTGAATTCAAAACATCACTGGAGTTTTCCGATGAAGTTTACAGAAAATTTTAAGAATAAGGACCTTTGTTTTCACCATATCCAATATATTGATTTCATAAGTCAGTCATTTTTTTTTACTGTGATAATTTTTTCCTAATTTTCTCAAAGTATTAGTTTAACAAATTATCACAACAAATTGTCCTAGTATGGAACATTTTTATTCGAGAAAATAACATCAAATGATCTATCAAAAGCTTATTGAAATAAATATACAACATTCTTTAAAAAACTATTTATTGCTATATTTATAGTTTTTTTTAAACCTCTATAAGTACAAAATTGTAAACATTGACAAATTGTGAAATTTATTTAAAATATTCTTCAAGCCTATTTTCCTTGAGACTTTTTTAAGAAATTAAATGCATTCAAATAAACTGCTCTTCGTCGTTTATTTATGAAGTACAGAAGCAGAAGAATGAGCTGCAGGAGAAGTGACCGCAGAGTTGTCCTTATGTTTTGCCTTTCACATTTTAGAATAATATTGAACTTAGCAAAATTCGTGAGAATTAAATTGATTTCCTATTTCCATTGATTGATGTCCTATTTGTTTTTAGGATATATCTAAACTTAATCTTGATGTTATTTCCATAATCCTTTTTAGATATTCAAAATACAGATAAGTATAAAAATACAGATAATGTAGTCTCAGTTGCTAACTAAATGTTTGGATTGTACTAAAGGGCGTAAAAATTGAAACAAAAAACATTTTTTTTGCTGAATGGATTTAATAAGAATGTATAAATCAAATTGAAGCTCTCTTTTTCTTCTCATAATTTTAAATTAATTCATATGCTTCGTTAAATCTGTATAAAATGATAACTTCCACAACCACTCGTTATTTTTGTAACTCAGTCTGAGGAAGTTTCCTTTCATTCAAGAAAATTTAGATTATTACTCGGAACTCAAAAATAGCGATTGAAGTTTTCAGCAGTTAAGTTAGCGTACTACAGAGTAACTCATTTTCTCCGATCTCTTCAATAAACTCGCGGAATTAGCGATGATTGAGTCCAGGGGATTCAATACAGTTAGCTGCTGATATGAACGGATTTAAGACTTCTGACATATCCTTGCATTTTCTGCACAAAGACGCCGATGAATAGTGCAATTCATGGTTTTGAGCCCCCGTCATTTCCTATGGTCTTTGATGCAAGAGCAACGACACCTTTATGTTTTTACCACCATCAGCAATGATATAATACTTGAAATTTTTCCTTTGAAGATTTTTTTTCTGAACGACATTTTCAACCCTTTTAAAAATATTTTTTCCAGTGTTCGGGCCGTTAATGCTATTGGCGCCAAGAAACTCTTCATACATTCCATAATTTTTATGCATTACTCAAACAAAAAGTAAATCCTGAGCAGCATTTGAAACATTTATTGACTCAACCAGGGCCAAAGAAAGCTACTCAAAGTGTTGATTTTTATCATACAAACAATTGAGTTTTAACGTATTTACTACAATAACATTCACTCTTTGATACATAGTGTTTACTGACAAAGTGATGCTTCTAACACTGATCTCTTGATTAAATCGCCTGAAGTAAGTAACCCCCTATTAAAGGAGCTACATGGACACCAGCACGAGTTACGGCTTCTTTTTCGACATTTACTTTAAACAATAACAATTGTTAAGATTTCAAACCGCGATTCAAAGACTTTTATTTTTTTTTTTTCCAACCGTAGGCTATCAGTAAATTTTGAGTAATTTTGAGAATATTTCATCTCATAATGACATTTTATATTATGTTCTATGAGGTCCGATAGTATTTCATTGAAAATTAAACTCGATTCAATTATAAAATATTATGATCTCCATCCCTCTTTAAATGTTCTGCATTGACCCTCTATCGTTCAATTCTCTTCCGTGTTTATATAAATCCATACAAGGGGCCGCGGTAGCCTAGTGGTCAAGGCCGTGGACTAGCGGCCGGCGGGTTTCGTTCAGTCGCGGGTTCGATCCTTGGCCACCAAAGATCTACCGTGTAGCTGGGGCTGATGCACGTTAAATCTGTTCGAGGCCCAAAGTCCTTCCGATGGCGTGGTGTGGATGTTAGGAGAGGAGGGTGCTAACTCAGGTGTCGTCCTCGTCACTTGACCGTGGTTCAAAATTACGAGGTCCATCGCCAATATCCCTCGTGTTGCTTCTAGTGCGACGTTAATAAAAACTAATCTAAAAAAAAAATCCATACAAAACGCACATAATCTAAACAATGGTAATCAATACTTTAACTAGTCCAACTGTATTTCGCTTTTCAGATCTCACTTACCACTCTGAAATTAAATTTGATCTAATCCAACTCTCGGTTGCCTCCCGTATTTATACTACGCTTCCTCAATTAGTAGAACATATTCGAAAACGTGTGAAAGTATTCGAATCTTCCAAGCAAGCGAACACGCATCAAATACTTTCCAGAACATGCTGAAGCTCTGTTATTCGTTACAAGATGGCGTTTCATACTTTGACTATCCAATCATAATTGAGAGTTTTTCGCGTAACTCCACCGCTTCACACAAGATGACGCTGTACTATTGCACTTTGCTATGTCTCGCAGTTAACTTTTCTACTCTCCGCAAGATTTAACCGTTATACGTTTAACATGGTCGAGACAATATCCACTATCTCCACAACAATTACATGACTCTGACACTTGTTCATAAGTACCAACTGAAATTGCGAACGTAGAGAAGTCCAAACCGACTCCAGAAACACTCCACTCGCTGGCTAGTACAGAAACGATAATTTTCACGTAATTCAAGACAACAATATTTTGGTTTGAAGAGCTAGTTAAGTCTTTATCCTTGGGACTTTGTGGAGGATTCATTGTGGCTCTTAGACTAAAAAGTTGGTAGATTTCTTGTCTGGACAATTACGTTAGAAGATTTGTTTTTATCTGCAGAAAATATTAGATCGAAATATGGACAGAACAAAAAGGTTTTAATTGGTAATTCCAGAAATTTAGAAATGATTCCGCAAATCTTTTAAAAACCTTGTCCATGAAAGTACCTTCCTTTTACAATTTCAATAAATTATTCTTAAATACAATGTTATTGGAAAATGCTAATGTAAGGATAATAGTTTAATTAATAAATATTATAAGAGTGTTTTTCACAAATAAATACATTTCCAGCAATAATGAAATTTCCGTTTGTTGTTTCATTCCTAACAGAAGCAATACTTTTTATTACTTGATTTACGGTGCTTCTTTACTGTTCCTTAAAGCAAGATTCAATTCAGATATCAAACTACTTTTATTAAGTCCTTAGAATAACTAAAACAGCATACGTTTATTATTACTTCCAGATTTTGGTCTCTACATAAACCCAAAACCAAAGATATTTATATTACAAGCATTTACTTGTCTTTTAGTTACTAACTGAGTCCGAATCACTAACTCCAATGATATGCATTTCCGACTAATTATCTGTATTCAGATTCTCACTCCCACCAACTTTCCGAATCTATATCTATTTGTATTTATCAGTACACATAGTCTATCTACGTTACTGTAAACTTCTTATCACTCTCTCAATGAAGTACAGTTGTAAGTCACTCATACCTGGCCAAGGAGTGGGCCTTCAAGCTCGTGTTAGGGTTTGTGCTATTGAAATGGATTTCAAACGTCTGTAAAGGTTGTAAGTGTGAGAGAGTCTCTCTACTGGTTGGAAGGCGTTGTAATCTGGTATTTCTATTGGTTGTTGCCGAAGTTTGGAAAAGAGGGCCGACTTAGGATAATTTTTTGTTCTGGTTGGAGTAGAAATGGACGAAAAGATGCAGTCTTGGTTATTGATTAGAACTGAATTCACACTTCTGCCACTTATAAGGTATCTCATCAGTCCTTGTTCAACACACTTCAATATTTCTTGTTCATTTATTTTCTGGAAGAAATTATCCAAATAATTAATATTATGGCACACTATAAAAGTGTTAGTTGTATGAAATATGAAGGAACCTGTTAAAAGTGCAATACATCCAAATGTGAACTCTTTCTTATGGACAAATTGCATGTTACGCGC
>BMAW01132846.1:248679-297350 GCA_019974015.1 Nephila pilipes
GATTAGATCTGAAATTGTGTCTAATTAACAAACATGAATAATTACACACACACGCAAGCACACACATGCACGCACACACACATCTATCTAAACTGCTGTTTGTAGAAAATACAACACCATGAAGGAATCATCAGAATCAAATGAAATTCGCAGCAAATGTCAATTATAGGATATTATGCAAATTAATAAAGTTTCAGAGCCATCGCGCGTGCGCGGCGCGCGCAGCGCCCTCTGAATTGATGCTGAAAGCGTATAAATAAAGTGCTGTAGCGGGACGTTGAAAAAAGTCTATGATAATTTGTTAGTGGCAAACGTTTAGTGAGACCTGAGTATGCCTCCACGACGGAAGAATAAGAAATTCAAGCAACTTACGGAGTTTGAACGAGGGAGGATAATCGGCCTTCGAGAAGGAGGATTTTCCTATCGCGCAATAGCAGCTCGTATGCAGCGGAACAGTTCCACAGTGATGCGAGTTTGGAAGCAGTGGACCGACGAGCACCGAACAACTCGAAAAACAGGCACTGGACGACAGAAGGTGACGTCAGAGCGCGATGATCGACACCTGCTCCGCATGGCGGTGAATGATCGCACAGCTTCCTCCAGGCAGCTGGCAGCACGTTGGTCTACTGCTACAGGTGTACAATTGTCGGCTTCGTCAATTCGTCGTCGTCTGCTGCGCCGTGGATTGCGTGCAAGGGTGCCTTTATACAGGATTCCCCTCACGGCGAATCATCGACGGCTGCGTCGGCAGTGGGCTCTTGAGCACAGAGACAGGCGAGCTGATTGGCACCAAGTTGTCTTTTCAGATGAATCACGCTTCAATTTGTGGACCCATGATGGCCGTGTGCGTGTTAGACGTTATGCCGGTCAACGCTGCCTTCCTGAGTGTATTATTGAACGACATAGTGGTCGAACACCCGGAGTTATGGTCTGGGGTGCGATTTCGTATCATGGACGATCCAATTTGATACGAATTGAGGATAATCTCAATAGCAACAGGTACGTCCGTGAAGTGCTACAGCCCGAAGTCGTTCCTTTCCTTCAAGGCATCCCTGGAGCTATCTTTCAGCAGGATAATGCACGCCCACATGTTGCGCGGACTGTTCGAGACTTCTGTTCAGCACAACGCATGCAACTTCTTCCTTGGCCTGCTTATTCACCGGATATGTCGCCTATTGAGCACGTGTGGGATATGGTTGGTCGGCGTCTCGCTCGTGATCCGCGTCCTGCAGTTTCCAAAGACGAACTTTGGTTGCGCATACAAGCGATATGGAATTCTTTTCCTCAAGCAGATATTCAGCATCTGTTTGACTCCATGCCACGTCGTATAGCAGCACTTATTGCAGCGCATGGTGGCTGCACCAAATACTGATTTCGGACGCTTAATTTGTTTCTTTTGTTTTGAAAATTTCATCATTTATTTGTATCAGTACAAGTCGTTTCTGCATTAAATTTCATTTGATTCTGATGATTCTTTCATGGTGTTGCATTTTCTACAAACAGCAGTATATTATGTTTATATACAGACGAAGGCAGTGTTTACGTTCTTTCTGTATTATTAGCCACCCAAGGGGCTATTGTTTTAGATGGATCAATTTTGGCGTACCAAATCACTTTTCAATTTCTTATCGTCTACTTCAGTTTTAATTACATTTAGCTTAATTATATTCAATTTAATAATTTATCGTTTGTTTCAATTTCAATATCGGAAAAGTTTACTATTGTCCATTTCTCGATATTTCACCGTTTACTATAATTTTTATATTTAATTGAGTAATTTAGTAATAATTATAAGACAAAAGCGCACCTAGGGAAGCTAAATCCGTTCTTTGCAAAACTTTGCAAAGAACTTTCGATTTGTTTTTTCTTTATTTACACTATTTTAATCCCGAAATTTTATTTCATACAATTTCTTTTAATTTTTAATAAATACAAAACCGAATTTATAAAATTTTCTCGAATTTATTTATTGAAGATGTATATTTATTTTGGCTGGAATTTCGATCGGCAACTTACGGCACCCTTGCCACGAAGTGTCAGTTTGGCCGCGGTAGCCGAATGTTGATAGTCGCGGACGGCGTAGTTTCCGTCGAGTCGTGGAGCTCTACATGGGACACTCAGCAATGCTGGGCCTTTATCTCTTATCAGTGCAGGAAATTAGATAAACAGAGCTTTTCTTTCGAATACTCAGTGATATAATTAAATGGATTCGAGTCCACTTAAGACTCGCCGTGTAGCGAGGCTGCTGTACGATACATCTAGTCGAGGTCTCTAGTCCTCCCATTGGCGGGGTATGGAAGTTTGGAGAGATAGATGCCAGCTTAGGTGTCATCCTCGTCACTTGCAAAGACTCAAAATGACGAGGTTCGTCCCCAATAGCCCTATTGTCGTTCCTAAGAGCAACATCCATAAAAAATAAAGAGCAACATCCATCGCCGAGCCAACTAAAACTTTATAGTTACTTTATTCCTTCCTTATATTTCTTTTTTCTAAAATGACATTCGAAGGAAAAGAAAAGCGCAATATATTTTCTAATGTAACTAAGGACAGGTCAGTTTAACGTTTTTATGCTGATTATCGATTTACGGTTAATAATTCAAAAATAGGCTGCACTTTTCTTATTTCTCGTGATTTTTTTTCTCAATATTCGTAATGGTTCATCACTTTACATTAGTTTCTAGAAATGATGAACGATTCCTTTTATTCTTTGCTTTGTCCTTTTTGGGCGACTTTCAGCTTAAAATATCTTCTTCAATTTTTCATTTAAATAGGAGAGCATTTTTTCCCCTGCATAATTATGAAAGAACTTTATTTTACTTCACTCAAAACATGTACGTCTTGATGATGTTGGTATTCCGAGTTTTGAAAAAAGTATCAATGGTTTTCGGAGGGGTACGAGATCTTTATATTAAAACGATGTAATGACAACGCATCTGAGAGAATGAAAGACATCAACACTGAGAAAGGCCCTCACTAGGCTTTTATCAGAATTAAAGTGAATGAAAAATGTATAACGCGTATGTATCTCTCGTTTTGTAATCCCCAGAATAGGTTTAAAAAAAAAAAAAAAATGATTAATTATTGTCGGATACCGTAAACATGGGATTCAGTAACACGTGAATTGAATTTACACGCGATATTACTGTGGATCTCTCGATAAGCTATAACTCATAATATCACTTCTACTGATTGAGATGCCATAATTCTTGATTTTCTTCTTATGAAATTCAAATTAATCATTTCTTCGATTGACGTCTCAATATCATGTGAAGAGCAGATATTAATATTCCCCCCCCTTTTATTTCTATATACTATAGTTTTTGGGATCTCGTGATCATCGAGATTAGTCGTACGTTCAACTATTTTGTATCGGTCAAATTTTAAAAATTGTAAGGATTTCTTTTTCTTGCATCAGGAATTTTTACAATGATTAAAAATAACGTCGAAAGAGTGCAAATGGCAACAAAAATCTAAAACGACCGAGAAAAACTCAGTGCTATCGAACGAATTAGAAAAGGGGCAAAACAAGTAGAGATTTTCAAAGATCTACCTGAATATACTCCACGTGCATGCTTAAGATAAACTGCATCAGTTGACGATGAAGCTGATAATGATACAGGATCGATCAGCAAAACAGACAGCGGAGAGTACTATTCTCGATTGTTTGTTGGATCATTCAATTCATCTTAATACTGCAACACGCGGTTTACCTAATCCGTGGATCCGTAACCATGGATACCAGTTACCATATGTAGAGGGGGTCATTATTCTCTATTTCTGTTCGAATTTCAGTGCATTTTTCTGTTCATAGCAATACTCGCCTCCAACATTTAAATTTGTGATCCATGATGCAATTAAACAAAAATTCCATGTATATTGAATACTTCTAAATTGTAATTTTTGGGTGCAGTAAGAGAAAAAGATACGTGTGTTATAATCACGTACTTGTGTCAGAATAGGAACATTTTTAAATCCATACTAAAGTATCTTATCACTTTTTCTTTATCGTACAAGTAATTAAAACGTATTTAATAAGTCTCAGTTGAAAACCGATATTCTATCTACAGCTGAAGATATTATGGGTTCTACCAAGGGTCTTGAAAGTTCCAATGCTGGTGATTCTGAAATGCGTCACACACCCAAAACGAAGCTGAAAAACAAACACAGCATAGGGGGAAAAATCTGACTTTCATTTAAACAGATGTTTCCCTTTTCTAGATGCTAAAGCTGATCGCCTCCCCGCCTATTGAGAGAAACGCGTTTCATGATGCTTTCTTCTCATTTCAGTGAAGTCGCACTTCGCATCTACTGTTCGGGGATTATTTTCAGAGGCGTCGTTTTTTACGCAGGAAAATATCAACGAATGCTCGCATTCAGCTCTTGGCTCAAAGATTTTACCATTCCCCCTACCGAATAATGAAACCATCGACATGCTTCCAGATTTTTTTTTTTCTTTCGATCGACTCATCTCGGGAAATCTTTGGCCTCTTAGTTCTGCTGATCTGAATTTTCTCTTTCTCAGAGACATGCAAGGACCGAAGTTTATGAAAACCATCTCCAAACAACAGAAGCAAATTACCGTATCAAAGGATATAAGAAGCAACTTTAAGCGCATTTCTCAAAATGCTCGTATGCAAACGAGTTCATACTGAAAAGGTAAGGACCTTCTGAACATTAGTGGTAAAAGTAGGCTCACATTTTTTCCCCTGTGTTATGTTAGAAGTACTCATCGCCATTAATGTAAAAATACCTGTTTTAAGGTTCATTGTTGAATAAAGTCACGAATCGTCAGCACTTTTAGAGTACCCGTTACAACAGACGACGATCACGAAAATTTGCCAAAGAGATAAATTAACAGGCAATACTGTTAATATTTGTTTTGAAGAGTTTCACAAAAGGGGGAAGGTATATGAAATATTTCTTTTCATCAAATAACTTATTTTCAGATTAACAAAGGATTTTTAGGAACGAGAAAAGCAAAATATTTAGCTATTTATACATCACATTTTATTTATTTTTAATTATTAATATGCTAAATTTAAACAATGTTCAACTGTGTGCTTTTAATTGTTAAAATATTAAATTTTCAAATATATTCTTTACAAAAAATTTGGTACAGTTCAAATGAAGAAAGCGAGCCTCACACACTTGCCTTGCTGCGAATGTTCACCCCCGGAATTTAAAAATCAACCATTTTGTCCACCTCAAGTCGCCTTTGTTGCGTTGAAACAGTTCAACAGTATCGAGCGGGTTATCGGTAACGCATGCAATAAAAAGAGATCCATACTGCATACGGACAGAACAGACATTTTTTGGAATACAAACTTTATAACAGATATTAATAAAAGGAATGGGGCTCTGAATGTCTTTAACAGAAGTACAAACGCATTCCATGTTGAGCAAAAAGATACAGAATTCGATCGTGGAAAAATAAGTGAAAAAACTGAATTTCCGTTGTATTCGTGCACGGAAAAATAAAGGCCCATAAGAACCCCTCGTCGCGGAATAGGATCTCCTTAGACACCCCTGCATATTCAGAATTTATTAGACTCGTTCTCCGCTCAACTGTTGAGAAGAGCTCGGGTCTATGTCTCATCCGTCTGTGTGGCGATTTTAATATCCTACACGATTAGAGGAAGGTCATACATCTGTAGAGCGTATTCCAGCTGTTCTAAGTGGGATTTAACTACAGCGTTGATGATGCACTTCATACCTTGTCGAAAATCCAAATCCTCCCATTGGCACGAAAAAGAAGTTTGGAGAGGGGAGGGTTTTGCTCAGGTGTTGTCATTTAACCAAAGTTCAAACCGAGCAGGTTCGTTGCCAATAGCCCTTGAATTGCTTCTAATTTCGGCATTAATAAACAATCAATCGATGTACGATTTAAATCTCTGGAAAAATCAGGCTATGTCGCCGTTCATCTAGTGCCTCGGATACGTCAGCTATTCTGTATTAGCCATAAATAAAATGTCTAGATACATTGCATCAATTGATTTATTGTTTATTAACGTCATCTCAAACGCAACACAAAGACTATTGACGATCACCTTGTAATTCTGAGTTACCGTCAAGTGATGGGAATGACTCCTCTTCTGGAACCCCTATTCTTCAAATTTCACAACATGCCTTCCGAAACACATTATATCAAAGAAAAAACTGAGATATTGCTGATGAATCTGAGTACAAAATCATAATGATACCACTGTACTTACATCAAATGTACTAAACTGTGTCCTGTCAGTAAGCCTAATACCTTCCCGCACCAACATTTCCTTGCTACAACGACCAGCTTGATGAACATTCTAACGGCAGTAAAGAGTTCCTTTTCTCTATTAGCTACTTTCCAGAATCTCTCTTATAGGTGAAACAGCATTCGCCAGAGAACACCACTCAGGATCACTGCTGCTGACTCCAACGAATAGGACCATTATGAAAGCGATATCTTTCCTCGTGTTGACACCGTAGAAAGGGAATACATGCAATAAGCTCTTCCCTACATGTAGCATGGTAGACGCTCCCTTTCTTGTATACTTGGTGATTTATACTTCTCTCCCTAACTCAGCGTCTTAACGCCCGATGCGATAACGATAATCCCATGGGATTACTACCAACGGCTAGTGATATCAAATCACGTTCTAATGGCTTTTCCAAGATTTGGCAAGATGCGAGTTTCTTCTTAAATAACCGTTCGCGCCAAATTCAAAACACTCACACGGGAATATTTACGCAAATAAATCTCAACCGATGATGCCACGAGAACCTGAAATCTTAGCACCAACCTAGGTCAAGACGAGGTCCCCCATGCAGTAATTACCACAAAAAATGCAACCTAAATGAAAAAAATGAAAACAAATAATTTTTATGAAACGATTGAGCTCATTTCGAGCCTCGCAAAAATTTTCAATAAACTTACGGGCCTATTAAAACTCTTCTTTCAAACTAAAGTTCTAAAAACTCTGCAGATAAAAAGGTACGTACTATTTGAAGCACTCATAAAGGAAAATTGAACTTATTGTATAAAATATTTGGCCTCAGTTTGTGTTCTTGGAACGTAAATGCATTTTTATCTTATACATTTGAGAAAAGAGATTTCGTACAAAACGCAGGCCCGATATACTTTTAATTCAAGTAATTCATTTACGACCATTAAATAGATTTTCGAAACTACATCTCGTATCAGGACAACAAGATTAATCGAACTTTTACGATAGAACCATGATTCTAATCAAGAGTTCGCTCACCTACCATCGCCTGACTAACCAACCACTCCAGCATGTAGAAGCGAAAGTGTAATTTTTAAGACACCAAAACATAGACCCATTTCCATCGTTTCTATTTATAATACCCGATCTTTTTAGCCTTCTCTTTCCCAAACACTTGAAAACGCTTACGAAAACCAGCAAAAGTCGTGTCATTTTGGGCTATTTTAATATCAGACACAATGATTGGAATTGTATTTCAAATTCTACCAGACGACTACAATTAAAACGGTTCACTGATGCTTGAGATATTTAAGTTGCTTTTCTTTTCACTCTCTAATTTCGAATATAACTCAGCTAATTTTGTTGATTTAGCAATAATTAATGAATTCAACCGTCACAAATTATTTTTCTTGAGTAGTTCTCTGACTATAACTCAGGCTTCTTATAATTCAATTTAAAAGTTACTTTAAGAATAACTACTCGTGCAGTTACCACCTGACAAATTCTGACAGGCGATCAAAGAAAATATCAAATATCAAAATACGATAAAATCAAATCTCCCAATGAGCTTGAGACCAATATTACGGAATTAACGAGAGCTCTAAATGACGCTTATCATAACACTTTATCCCTGGTAATGACAAAAATCTACTTCCCAAAACATTGTTTTTTTTAAAAAAAAAAAAAAAAAGAAAACAATTTTATAGAGTCCTTGAACTCGAAATCAAACCTCAAATGATTAGTGTACAAAACCAAACTAAAAAAGTCCACTATGTTAGCTGGAACAAAAAATTTAAATTCGTTAATGCTTAAAATAACTCTATCTGGCGCAAATAAAAATTTTCAAGAAAAAAAATATGTATTATTCCTTCTCCCGTCAACAACAACTGTGGCACAGACAACACTGATGTCCAAAAAGCGGAATTGATGACAGATTCTCTTGAACAAAATTTCAAAGAAAAGATCCAACCATCAAATTCAAATACGCACATTGACACACAAATTAAAAACTTTCTACACTTCTTTAATTCCAGATAAGCAACAGACTCCATTGAGCTAGATTGACTAAACGAAATTTTAAATTAAAAAAGTTAACATTAAAAAGCCCCTGACAAAGATAGAGTCACAAACAAAATTCTTAAAAATTTATTTACTAAAATAATTATTTTAGTTACTTTCCTCGTTAACAAAATACTAAAATTTCAGTTTTTTTTTAAGATTTTGGGAAACTGTTATGATCTTTTCTATCCTTATTAATCTGGTAAAAATTCTAAACTTCCAGATTGCTATAATCCATCTCTTTACTATCCTCTATTGACAGACTCGAGGAATTTGTCATCCTGAAAAGATTTAACGATCCTATCTATCAAAATTATCTAAAACTCCCAAACTGAATGGTTTCACTAAGAAACTCTCTACTATTCACCCTGTCCTAAAAGTAACTCTCCTCCGGACTAGAACGCAATAAAGCAACTGGAGCATTCTTTCTAAGTATTCACCTTTGACAGGTCTGACTTGAAAGCCTCACTGACAAACTAATCATAAACTATTTCATACACTAGACCCACTTTTACATTACAAAGAGAGCATTTCAAATCTGGTATACGTTCTCTTCCTACAGAAATATGTCAGCAGGGGGGGCCCAGAAATCTTTATTAGGACTCTATAAATCTCTTCAATTTCTACGATATCCCTCAGTACACTTTAACAACACTAAACACGTCACGTGCGTCTGTTCTCGCTGCTTTCCGAAATCTTAGATCAGTGACTTTTATCCTTAATAAGCAGACGATTCTTCTTAAAATATTCTTCAACAGAATATTTAAAAGTTAGTAGTTGTCCAGTTTATCAGGAAAGAGAAAATAAGTCTACCTTTTATCAAACTAAATATCAACAAAATACATACCAATCAAAATAATATAAATTAAGATTAAGTCAGCAAAATATTTAGGAGTAATTCTCGATAATACACTTACACAATCGCGAGAAAAATTCTGGAAAACGAAATGTGAAATACACTCTTTAATATGTCGGAACTCAAAAATGACTGTAGAAAACAGGTTACTTTTACTCATCATTATTTTAAGTCCAATGATAGGGGGGGGGGGGGAATAAGCGGCAAATCAAATATTAAATTACTTGAAATCTCTAAATATTCTATCCTAAATAAGACAACGAAAGCAAAATGTTATAATAAAAATCACGAAATAAGAAAAGCTCAAAAATTCCTACTATGCGTAAATAAATACAAAAGATTTTTAACAATTTTTTGTACCCTTGACAACACACTGAAAAGGAAAATATGCTTAATCTTGAAGAATATATTCCCCACCCAAACTCTGAGAAAACCAAAAGAATTCTCATTTTATATGAAATTCTTAATGTCAAGTTTTTCTCTTAAAGAAACACCTCTGAAAATTTCCCCATTGTTCTTTTCTTAATATCTTTTTAAATTCTTTCTCAAAATCAATTTCTGCTTCTGTCGTGTAACCTGCACAATATTCGATCCATTTACTTCTCTTCTTAAAAAACAGAACCCTCCAGGAGCAGCCTGTAGAGACATTATCTTCGGCAAATTAACAGCCTATCGAACAGCATTCTCTCAGTGATATCTCCACCGGCCAAAAACTAGAAATTTTCCTCGAAGACCTGCACCTAGTCTCCATCCAGCAACAACCAATGGGAAACCAGCTCTTGATTTTAACATCTAATAGGAAACCAGTTTCATTCCTCAGCTACAGAGAGCCATATTGCCATCATTAGCCAAGGGGCCAACAATCGAACTCGGATATTAACTCGAGGGTTACTACTGCGGCTCAGTCACTCTAAAAAAACATTATTGTGTGTGTCGACCACGACGATGGTTAGATTACCTCTTAACAAAGAACTGTAGCGAATAAATATTCCTATTCGACTCTTGTGCCATAATTCAGTCAAATACAACTAATTCTAAAAATCAATAACCTACGCAAGGATACTCCAGTCTAGCCGCACGCAAATGTTTATTTATCAATTTTGTAATATAATGTTTAAGGAATACTTGCTCTCCAAGATAACACCCTAGATAGATACACCCGTTCAACTAATACCGAATTAAGCGTGTCTTACCGAATCTTTCACAGTTGAGGTTGACTTGATTCTTGACTTCGCTACAATCACTACTACCCGTAGCAACTCTTGTTCTCTATAAGGCATGTACTCAACGCTAGAGACACTCGACCTCTATCGTCTTAATTTAACTTTACTTATATACTTTCCTAAACCACTTCACTTTATTTTTATCTGCCTCTAATTTTTCTAATCACATATCATTTTGGTTGGGAAGAAATTGCTATTTAATCTTAATTAAAGTCCAGAAGGTTAGTGAAGAGAAACCGCGAATAGTCCAACGTCACAGAACTAACTCTCGCAAATCTTTTCCCCACTTTTCAGCGGTCTAAACAGTGTTGTCGCGATGTGATCACTCTGGAAGAAAGAATGAAATTGAGATCCTTTACCATGTCGATCCGTCTCACCTCATCTATTCCTTGCCTCATCAGATAGGTGCACATTCATACATTACAGATTGAATGATAGGAACCGAGTATGCATAAATAAATGAGGGTAAAATTTATCTACGTTTCATTCCTATTTACTCTTCCGTGACATTGTGCTTCTCTCTCTCAAGTAATATTCACTGTGTTATCAGGCCCTTGAAGTGACTTTTGGATTAGATTAAATAAGTACGATTTAAATTAGGCTTAAGTCAATTAACATTCATATTATTATTCAATTAATATTCAAAATTAAAGCTCCTCGAATATAATTGATCAAAATAAAATATACATTTGGAATCTGATGGAGCGTCGATTCCTCTTCCCTGAAGAAGCATGTAAAGTAAACCAATCATCGCATATATTATCATATCAAACAGAGAGTATTCTCCTCTCTGTTATTATACAGTAAGTTTTTATTCGAGAATAAGAAACTGGAAAGTAAACGTGGATAGATTTATTTCGATTCCGAATGGCTCGAAATTACGTGTACTTTTAACTGTATTTAAACTTTGATACCATACCAAAAGTCTATGCCAAAGAGATACAATAGCTGTAAATTGTCTCAATTTTAAGGATTTATTTCTCGCTGACAAATTGGTAACCTATACTAAAACGCTTTAACTTTCTCTTTCTTTTGGTTTTGTTCTTAAAAATTGAGGGTGTTTTTTATTCTGTAGATGTATTGTTTATTAGAATTTGATAAATGGAACCTTAAGAAATTTAAATTTAAAATGGGAAACAAGCACACCTGGCCATAAAGAGAAATATCTATAATTACATTTTTCTCGAAAAAGGGTTTTTAAAATTGTGGTACACATTTCTTAAGATCTACTCGGTCCGCAGTGCTCATATTTTCCATTTTATGAAATGAGATTGCTTCTTATATAGTGAACTTAGCTGCTTTGTAAAAAAACACTCGCGAGTCTTATATTTTGCACAATATTTGCATAAAAATTATGGAAGTTTAAATCCTTATTTTTTTAAGAAAATTTATTAATTTTAATATTTCAAATTATAATTGGTTTCATTGTATATAAAATTATGTTCATAATGACACCGTTAATTTTCAAAGTTATTAATGCCCTGGGCATTAAGAAACATTTACCTGAAGGTAAGTGCATTTCAAACAAATGTCGATACAGATATTGATGGTTAATCAATCGTATATAGTTATCTAGGCATGTAGATATGGTTTTCTTTACATAAACAGATACATATGTACACAGATATCTCAATTCTAAAATAAGTGATTCATTGTATTCTTATTTAAGAAATAGATGATTATTTAAACCCGGCTTAAAACAAGCTTATTTTTCCTTGTATCTCAGTTTCCCTGGTCGCACTTCAAATCAACACGAGGGTTTCTGGCGAAGGATCTCACAATTTGAACTTCGGTCAAGAGACGAGAATGACACCAAAATTGTATCCCATCACTCTCTAGACTTCCATACCACGCCAATGTGAGAACTTTGAGTTCCGAAAGATTTTACGTGCATTTGTCTCGCTACAAGACGTGTTTTTTAGTGGCATCAAGACTCGAACCCATGACTCGACTGAAACAACTCTGTGCACGAGCTCGTGACCATGACCTCTTGGCTACAACGCTAAATATGAAAGCTTGAATATAATGAGCAAATAATCTCAAAATAAGACCGAATAAATTTCATTAAAGCTAGAACACTTCTGTAAACAAATAATCGATCAAGTATTCTGTACTTTTCTTATTACTTTTTCCAAGAACTCATTTGCATTTCAAACAGTTTCGCATGAATATTACAATGAAATGAACATATGCAACTGTAAACGTATTTTCATTTTGCAAATGATTAACTCTTAAGAAAACGATACATGAAATGGCGCTAATATCAGTCGTGATAGATAAGAAAATGATAGTTGCGAGGCCGTTTGGCAGTTACAATTGTTTAAAAGTTTATTATTGTAATAAAATAGTAAACCTGATTTTAGGAAAAGCCTAGTGGTTCATTGTAAAAGAGATATGAGATTTTAGGATTATTTGTTTCTCCTCGAATTGTATAGAGCGAACCAAACAGATACGATGTAAGTAGGAAATAGTTTGCCGGCATTCAATTGGTAAATCGAGTGTAAACGTACATTAAGATCTGTCGTCCATCGGTTTTAAGCATCCTGTATCGTTAAACGACCCCGTATCTTCATCTAAATTGGGCACGTAACAATTACAGGAAACGTCGAACTTAGCTGGATGGCGTTCGAATGCGTTTCGTGAGAATGGACCTTGAATGACATAATGGAGATGCCCATTCCATTAATGACAGAGAAACACTTTCGATGAACATGTCTAATTACTCCTATAAAACCGATATTCTATTCTATTTATCAGTCATCAGGGCTTGTTCTAGCGTTTTGTTTTTAGATGTTTTTTAAGTGCTAAATGACGAGTAATATCTCTCACAGCCATTGTGATTATTTTCTTTACTTGAATTAAATTAAGCTATCAGTTTATCATTGCCGCTGCAAAGACAGTCATACTTAAACACCTATATCAATGTTTAGAATCAAACTTTTATATTTTACTTAAGAATTGAATATTTGATACAGTTTCGTAAGTGGCTAAAACAATTTAATTTTCTTCATAACAGTAACATGTCTTATTCTCATGTTCATGTTACTGCCATTTACTATCTTATATCAATATTTTTCGGGATTATAATCTATAATTCATCATTATTATTATTTTAGTTTTTTATTCAATATGTAGATTTTTACAAAAGAATAGCCCAACTTAGATGAGCTTCTGTTACAAAATTAATCAAGTTACGATTCTTTTAGGTAAATTAAATTAAAAATAACACTTTAAAGTTTATGTAATTATGAATGTTCCATGTGATCATCATATGTAATGAAAGATGTGCAGTTGATAATGGATCTCATCCCACACTTTTCAACTTGTTCGGTGATACAAGTTAAATAGCTTCAATTTATCAATGTTCGCCACGAGTATATATATATTATCATTTAATAAGACGCAAAGAAAAAAATGGTAGTTAGTTAAATCGGGCTCCTTAGGAGTCACTGATTGGGCCACCCTCTTCCCTGAGAACCAATCACCATAATGGCAATTTGTAATCTGAGTATCAACGAACAGAGAAGACAGAATGGAAAGCGTTGAGATAACGATTGATTTCCGAACCATTCGAGTTACAGCCGGTACACCTAAAATGATGAATAGAGAATTAATGTTTGCAAGTTCTCTCTTAACGATCTGGACAAAGATAAGTCTTTGAGAACTGAGCTGGTCTTAAGCGATGAAGCGACGTTTCATACCAACTGCAAAGTCAACCGACACAACGCTTAAATACAGAGTACAGCAACCGTTGAAATTCAAGGCATTTCGACGAAGGTTGAAGAATTTTGTGTCATAAGAAAAGATAACATTTTTCCCATTCTATTTAATCGAGTTCAGTGTTACTGACAGTACATTCTTGGACATGCTACAGATTCGGCTGTTTCTATTGTTACATGAATTGGCTGAAGCTATAGTTCTATTGTTGACTGTGAATGTCGTTCTATTTCTTGTGATGGTTACAATGAACGTTTAGAATTTTATAAACTTTGAAGTGTTATTTTTATCTTAATATTTCTCAAAGTGATTGTGAATTTTTTAGTTTTGTAACAGTAGTTCTTCAAAGTTGATTCAAAATTACGAAGTCCGTCGCCAATAGCCCTCGTGCTGCTTTTAGTGCGACTTTAATAAAACCAACCAAACATCTTCAAAGTTGAGGAATTCTGTCGTTAACGCTATGTATATTGTTAACAAATTAATTTTTCAATACTTGCTATTACAAGTTTGAAGTTATTCATGATTATAATTTAATAATTACGCATTCATAACACAGAAAAAAAGGAATAATAGTTACTAATGACAAAAAACACAGGCTGTTAATTTTATTGGAATTTTTTGAACTCTGGAAAACACACACACAAACACACACATTAATTTAGGATAAAACATATTGAATCTCCTTCCCCCTAAAAACTTTTCTATATTATTTCTCTTCATAGCTCATGCAAAATTTATAAATGGTAATATACTTCACTTCAAGTGTGTTCCCCTATTTCCCCGAGATACAAACAGTTATAACTATTCTTTTGAAATGTATGTAAGTTCATGATATATAACACTTTATAACGGGTTTTTTCTCTATTTTCCTTCAGCTAACACTTTATGGCCACGGTAGCCACATGGTCGCAAATTCAAGAACGGTGTTGTTTCCATCGGGGCGTAGGCTCGAAACCTGATAGCCTTAAAGACACGCGGAACTGTGGGATTGATGCATGTTAAATCTTGTCGAGGCTTCAAGTCTTCTCATTGTCTGCTCACTCATATGTCGTCTTCGTCACTTACCAATGCTTAAAATTACGAGATACATCGCCAATAGCCCTCGTGTTGTTTCTAAGTATAATGTTATAATCATTCAATCAACTAACACTTTTCGCTTTCATATGGCGTTAATAGAATTGAAAATTTCTTTTTGTCAATGAACCGTAACTTATGTTAATTAAAAAAAAATGCCAAAGAGTAGTGAATAGGGTTGATTAGGAAACATTTGTAAAATTTCGAGAAAATTAATAGTGAGAGTTAGTGATAAGAGAAGGAGTGATAGTTCTTCCAAAGTAGATTTACTCTTATGCTAAAAAGAAGCAAGAGATTTGTTGCATTCGAAGTTACTAAGAAATGAAATTCTGAATACGCTCAGTGAGTCGGACCTACTTTATTGACTGGAACCCATTAGGAACTCGAAGATAAGTAAATACAGGTAATATTATGATAATTTAGATTTTGAAGTTTCAATATTCGTGGAAGTCTCTAGATGGAAAAGGACCGCGGTATTAGTGTCTTGGTTGCAAAATCAAGGTCAGTGTTGCTTCTGCCGTGTCTTTGGTTCGAGACCAGATGTCAATAAAGATAAATCGAGTAGCGAAGGCACGTTAAATCACGCTCACAGACCTCTAAGTTCTCAAGTTGGAACGGTGTGGAAATTAGGAGAGGTAGATTCCATACACAGATGTTGTCCTCATCACTTGACGTAGGTTAAAATTTAAGAAGACAGTTGCCAATAGCTCTGGTGAAGACTTAAGTAAAAAGCCCCGGACTGAAAGGAGAAATAGACGAGGATTATTTATGCAAAATTAGCGTCCACCGTTTTAGAATTTGTTCTTTTCCACCCAAGTATTATCGTAAACGAAGAGATGAGAGGATTTTTTCAAAGCGAATTTAAACGACTTTCAACATAATTAACGTTATTAAAGGCAATAATTATTCCCGAGTGTTCATGATCAGAGAAATTAGTGAGCTACGGAAGACGCGAGTAATAAACTCGGACATAATTTGCAGAATAATTTACGGCTTCATTAACAATTACCTGAACAAGTCGGTAATTACGCGATACCCAACAAATCATTTTGTCGATGACTGTAATGAAAATTGCAGCCAGTTGAGTTTAATAGAAGTCCGAGAAAACTTCCGCACAAAAAGAATTTGCATTGAAAGCTTTTGAACTGAAAGCATTATTATTATTTACAACTATCCACTGTTTAAATTAACGCAGTGACTAATATAGATCAATTACTCAGCTTTCATTGCCTCTCTCGAGCACTTTAATTGCAGACTTCGAATTCTCCGAAAGCGAAGGATTTCCTTGAAAGGAACCAATTCTTTGAATGATCACGTCGTCCATTCTGCTTCGAATTGCATTTTCAAAATATTCCTGTAATGACGCAGAGTGGAATTATTTAATTATTTTAATATCTCGTCTTGAAACTGAAGAATGGAAAATTGAACTTGATAGCGCTTATTTCACAAATCACTTTTGGGATATGAAATATGAATAGTTTGAAAATCGTATGCTTTAGAGCGAGGTTTCTCAAATGGTGGATCGCGATCCTAAACCGGATCACGAAAAAAATTGCTCGAGTCGCCTCGCCTTCGCTTCATATCATATTTTGTTAAACGATTCGGAATGTCTTTGTGATATTTTTTCTTATATTTTTGAATAATTTAAATCTTATCTTATAAAGTATAAGATGTATGTTACTCATAAAATGTAGCTCCATAACGAAAAAACTCCATTTCGGTCACGTCACGTGGTAATTAATGAACTTTTATAAAATTAACTGAATTGCAGAATAGGATTTGCAGATAGCGTGATTTGATTGTCATATGATATTTTTGCTGCTTTCGAGAAAAATTTGTTTGTTCTGGAAACAAATTTTAGGAATGTTTCCTTCCCACAATACCTAGGCTTGTTCAGAAGGGACTTGGATGAACGGATCTAGCTCTCGCGCCATGGATCAATAGTCACATGGTTTGCTGTGACTTTTGATATGAATATTTTTTTGTTAAGACTTGCAGATGGCGCTAGCTGTCAGTCAAAGATAATGTTTCAGCATGTATGAAAGAGACTATCATTGATTGGTTTATCAACGTCCCCTCAAAAGCAACACGAGGGCTATTGTGACGGACTTTATAATTTTGAACCTCGGTCAAGTGACGAGGTTGACACGTAAGCTGGCACCTCCTTCTCCTAACCTCTACACCACACCAACGGAAGGAATTTGAGCCATGACAGACTTAACGTACATCAGCCCCAGCTACACTGCGGGTCTTTAGTGGCCTCAAGGCTCGAACCCAAGATTAGACGAAAACCATCGAAAACCTTGACCATAACAATTAGGCTACCGATGCCACCATGTATAAAAGGAAACGCCCTTTTCCGTGGTTTAGTTTGTATTTTGGTCTTAGGTTTTATCTGATGCTGTGTATGATTTTTATAGTGGTTCTTAAACAGTAAAATGAAGTAATGTTATACAGGAGTGCTTATGAGTTTTATTTTAGTTATTTTAGTAACCAGTGCCACAATATTTAGTGATTCGTTAGAGCCAAAGAGTCGGAGTTGCTGAATTGTGTTCAAGTAAGTATTTAATGTTGTGAAATAGGACGGATACTTTATATAAAGCGGCCAGGTAGATTGAGCTCAACATTTAGTCTTATTTCTAGAGTTGTTCTTCACTTGGGATGAGTGAATAGGCGTGTTTGGGACCTGCATTTCATGTAGAGAAGACATTTTTGTATTCTGGGTGTTGGGGTGTTTTGTATTTGGAAAACGTTTTTTCTGATTCTATTTCCTCCACAGTCTACAACAACAAAGAAAGGATAAGAAATTCATTTACATTTAATGTAAACTCCGAGACAAAATTCCTGGATTCAGATGTTGAATGTATAATTGAACTATTGTGCAATACATCACTGGAAAGACATGTACCACAGAACATCACTGATGAATTTTTGGCTGTCGTGTCTTCAAGGGTATCCAGAGTCAGCAAAAAGACCTGTGAATTCTCTAACGCCTTTTATCCCGATTTATAATTTTAATGTCAGATTTTCAACACTATTTTTTCTAAAAATTGTATTGAGACACAGATCGGAAATCGAACGTGATCTGAGAATCGAGTTATTGTCTCTTAGTCTAAGAGAGATCTTGATCTGCTTAGTTTTTAGTTAGCAAGAAACACCTTTTTCACACTTTTTATTAATTATTTGATGTTATTAAAATTTACTTTGTGCTATAATTTTGTAATAGTTTCATACGAGAATTAATTAAGTTTATCAGGATAATATTAAGGTATAAATAATGTTTTATTTTACTTTCAAATCTCCAAAGAGGCAATATATTTTTTGTGAGTCGTGAAAAAGAATTTTAAAAATGACTCGGTCACGAGGGAAAAAGTTCGGGAAAACACTGCTTTAGAGTTTATTATTTTTCTGATTAATTCTTTTGCTTTTTCGAGGAGAAGCTCAGAGTTTCGTGTCACCAATTTTTTTTTTCAATTTGGTTCATTGACAGTAGACTATAAAACCTCGAAGCAAAATGGGACAATGTTTTGGGTTTTATCCAAACATTCTCACATTTAGCGAGTTCAAAATGTTTAAATACATTTATAAATTTTCCACTTCATTAAAGGTTTAAAATGGAGTCAAATAATAAGTAATTTTTTGTTTTGGTTTCTGTATTTCAGTTATAAATTTTTCGCTCTCATTCTGTAAATATATATATATATATATATAAAAAGCGGCGTTAAAGGGGTCAAATTTATATATATATAAATTTGACCCTTTTAACCCGTGGTAGTCAGGGTCAATGATTACTAAACCCTGGGTTTAGTGATAGGCGTGTTACAGTATTAATATAAACTGAATAATAGAATAAATTCCCAAATCGATATGAATTTTGCGCATGACAAAGATTTTTGTTAAATGATCGAGTAACAAGTTAATTGAAAAAATAAATTCATAGTCATGTATGCTATGTTTATAATACATAACTACCTGTTGTAAAAAGTATTTAATAAAAGGATAATTTAATAAATTTGTGTTTATTCATTTGTTAGCTGATCCTGTAATAGATGATTGCTTTTACTGGCATCTTGTTTTTTCTTAATTTCTTGCAGGGCAAATCTTATTTGCTGTATCCCGTTTTGCTTATATCCTGAATTCGAGATCCCTGCAGCTCAAAGTAAAAGCTTTGTTTGAAGAGGATAATGAGTTATGTGATACTTCTTCACCTACAACATCAAGAATAATATCTTCCACAGTTCTTGTCCGTACTATTAACTAATGATGAAATGGTGACTCATACATTTAAAATAAAAAGGGGAAATTATATATATTAATGTCTTCTCTTAATTTCATGTCTTGACGTCATCCGAACAAAAGATTAATCGGAATTTCATTAGAAGAAAATAAGAATTATGACACCACAATGTCTAGGACTCATGTCACAAGGGACTGCTTATCGAGGGAGCTATAGTAAAACTACGACTAACGTATTACTGATAAACGAGTTAATGGATGCGACCTTACATATAACAGTTCAATTGAAAAGTCCCCGGCCTGACACATAGATGGCGCTACTAGAATTAAATCCATATGTTTTTTAGTTAGCCCTAATCCTCAAAAGATGCGTGTATAAATTTGACAGCTGTCGGATCATTAGTTTGTGAATTATAGCATTTTGAGTGAAGCAACTTTTGTTATTGTGAAAAAAAAGGATAAAAAGGAATTTCACGTGTTGATAAAATATTGCTTTTTGAAGGGAAAAAATACAGTTGAAGCAAAAACTTGGTTTGATGCCGAGTTTCTGGACACTGCCCTAGGAAAATCAACCATCAAGGACTGGCATGCTAAGTTTAGACGTGGTGAAATGAGCACCGAAGACGGTGAACGCAGTAGACGCCCAAAAGAGGTTGTTACCGACGAAACCATTAAAAAAATTCACAAAATGATTTTGAATGACCGTAAATTGAAATTGAATGAAATAGCAGAAACTCTAAAGATATCAACTGAACGTGTACATCATATCATTCACGAATATTGGGTATGAGAAAGCTCTGTGTAAAGTGGGTGCTGCACGAGCTCACTTTTGACCAAAAACAACGACGAGTTGATGATTCGGAGCAGTGTTTGAAGAGGATCGAGCATAATAAACCCGAGTTTTTGCGTCGATATGTGACAATGGATGAAACATGGCTCCATCATTTCACTCCGAAGTCCAATCGATAGTCATCCGAGTGGACTGCACACGATGAACCCGCTCTAAAGCGTGGGAAAACGCAACAGTCGGCTGGCAAGGTTATGGCGTCTGTATTTTGGGATGCGCATGGAATAATTTTCATTGACTACCTTAAAAAAGGAAGGACCATCAACAGCGACTATTGCATAGCGTTATTGGACCGTTTGAAGGACGAAATCGCCGAAAAACGGCCGCATTTGAAGAAAAAGAAAGCGCTGCTTCGCCAAGACAATGCACCGTGTCACAAGTCAGTGAAAACGATGGAAAAAATCCATGAATTGGGCTTCGAATTGCTTCCTCATCTACCGTATTCTCCGGATCTGGCCCCCAGCGACTATTTCCTGTTCTCAGATCTCAAAAGAATGCTCGCTGGGAAGAAATTTTCGTCGAATGAAGAGGTGATCGCCGAAACTGAGGCCTATTTTGAAGCAAAGGACAAATCGTACTACAAAAATGGTATCGAAAAGTTGGAGGGTCAGTGTATCACCCTTGAAGGGAATTATGTTGAATAAAAAAACTAATTTTGCCAAAAAAAATGTGTTTTACTATGGTAGGCCGGGAACTTTTCAATTGACCTGTTATTTCATATAAAAATTGTTTCAAAAAATGTTTGAGAAATTTACCATTGATTTTCTGAGTATCTTCATCCGTTAGATTCTTTTATTTATCTCATCCATCATTCGTGTAAATTCGAATGCACCTTTCATGTACTTTTGATACTTTAAGAAATTATTATGCTTTTTATTAGTATTAAAATTCGCTTATATTATTGGATGATACTAACGCATGCGCATAAACGGCATTTAATACAAATATACATAATATTCAATTCTTCATACTGGTATTTTAACTCGATGTGGATGTCCGTATGGAATGTAGTTTAAAACTATCTTCAGGATGGCTGTATGAATTGTGAAATACAACTATATATAGATTTATAATAAAATAGAATTATTAATAAATTTTAAATGAATGAATTTGTTTTGAAATTAAAATTAAAAATATACGAGATAATGTTACTTAATGAATATAAAAATACGCTTAGTGCATATTTTTATCTTTGCAAATCATAATTAGGCATCATTGCAAAAGTTTTAATAATCATATCACACTTATTTATAATAATTTTCTTATTTGTCATAGTAAAATATTTTCTGAAATGTTTAGCGCTACTTGGGGAATTATAAGCTGTTAAATTTAAATTAAAAGCTTGTTTCTTAAATTTAAAGTAAATAAATCGAAAGCAGGAATAAGTTTTTTTGCAGGAAAAGAAAACGAAAGGCAATAAGCGATTTTCGTTGTAAGTATTGCGTTGTAGTATATAAAAAATAGCTCTTTTAAGAATTACCTAAAATTCTTCGAGTGAGAAAAAAATGCTTTAATTTAAATTTATTGTACGTGCGAAATTATTTTTCTCTCTCAAGTTTCCCAAGTTTTTTTTTCATAAATCTGTTTCAACATTTTTTTTTTTAAGAAACTTTTTCAATAATTATACTTTGACTAAAGAAAAGAATAAGCGAATAAAAATTTATTCTCTTCAATTTTTCTTTTAATAATAACTGTCCATTACAGATATGCTGCGATCAATAATTTCATTTCTCAAGAATTGGAATGTGCCTAAATATTTAATTTAAATGCGAACTATTTAATAAAATTCAATTATTTTCGCTAAAAACCAAAGAAAATATTTATTGCTGATCTAGGTTATTGATTATTCCATCAACAAAAACTGTTTTAGCATTGAAAATGCATTGTCTTAAAATAGTTTTTCTTTTCATTTTCGTTCTCCAGCAATCAAAAACAGATATTTTTTATTTGCTTAAGGTTTTGAAAGTCTTTTAATGAATTGCGAGTGAGTCCGTAGGTTTCTCGACAGTTGTTCTTTGTCATCGTGTTCGATACTCGCTCGATAATTTTCTGATACGAACTGTATCCCTTCAATTGTCCACTAGCTATTATTTTTGCAAATATTTGAACTACATTTTTTATTTTGTTCTATTTGGACAAGTGATATTCTTATATTATATTTAATATGATAAATAAATTGTTTGATGTCTTAAATATTAAGTTGTGTCTTGATCCTTCGCAACTGATGATCTGAGTCATTTGCCAAGAGGCTTCCATACCTAATAACCTCTTCAGATGTTATTTCAAATCAACCCGTCTGTCGCGTTATTGATTGAACAAATAAGAAATACAAAGTTTACAGTATTAAATACAAATCAACAAAACGCACATAACTAAAGCTCCCGTTTAACCGTCATTTTGATTTCGTGAACGTAATGTTAATCCTATGGAATTTCTAATTTCTTCCTCAAACCTAGATTATTTTATGTATTTGAACTCAAAAAAGAGAAAGGGGGTGCATCCGAAAAAGCAAACAACAACGAAGGTTTCGACGGAATTACATTCATTACCTGATTTTTGAAGATATTTTAAAATATTTTTTAAGACCGTAAAATCCAACAACGAATCATTAAACTAGAAGTAAAAATATTTTTAAGAACTGGAGGAAAATGTAATTCATTAGAAAGTTTCTTTATTTCTTATCGCTTTGCATGCACTTTATTGCTTTGAAATATAATCGAGATCTGAGGAGGAAATTAGCTATTCCGTAGGATTCATATTAAGTTATGAAATCAAAATAACCGGTAGACGCCAGCCTTGAACAGATTATTTATTAAAGTAGTTTTTCCGATAGAGATTTTTCGTTACTTCGTTGCTTCTTTTCGACATTTTTGTTGCTGAAAAGGCAATAGCGGTCTATTACCTAAGTTCATGAACTTTGTGAGAGGCGAAATCGAGTCTTGATTCCACCATAAGTCTGTCGCGTGAAATAATAGAGACTGCAATAAGTGGAACTGGGAATTGGAATACTTGTGCTGCCCCGGATTCGTCACTTCGTAGAATTTAATAACTTTCTATAAAGCTCATTCACAAAGTAAATACTAGGCGTGTTTCTTAGGTAAGTGCCGTTTTAAAACATAGTCGCAGCAGCGCAACTGTCGCCCTTCTGCGCACTGCACAGAATACCTATAACTACCAACTAGTCGCGCATGCCAGTTAGGAAACATTAGTTCGTGTTTGTTTGTGGGCACTTAAAACGTCTCATGCAGTTGATAATATCGCTGATTGTGAAATAAGCACCGTGGTTCTCTTTCTGCACGCAAAAGGCGAGAAAGCTGCCGAAATTCATCAGTAGATTAATGAAATGAGGGGAGTAAAACAATTTGAACGATGGAATGGTCAGAAATCGGATGAATGCTTTTAAAAATGGAAATGGAGGCATACAACATCACCCAAAAAAGCGATGATGCGCAAGCAAAAGTTTCAGCACGCAAAATTATGTACACTCTGTTTTTGGGTGGATAAGGGATACTGTTTGGGGATTTTTTTTGCCTCGGGGAACCGCAATAAATTTCGAAATATTGAGACACTTTAAACTCCGTCGTGCAATCCAAAACAAAATGACAAGTATTAAGTAAAGATATCTAAGTAAAAGTAAAATATTAGACTGAACTATTTATAATCACGAATAAAGTACGAACGTAAAAAACAAGCAATCTTCTTCGGACAAATTCTTTTTATTCCATTAACTAAACATGACAGACATCTACATTTTTATACACAGTTGCCACTCAAGATTAACATAAAGATTTAGGAAGTACATTGAGCGAATCCGAAAGATTATACATTTAACGAATCTTTAATATTATATGTTAAACGAATCCTAACACCCGACATCTCATCGTCTCATATGACTGGGAAAAACATGATCCCCTTAGTACAGCCCTGATCTGGCACCCAATGACTACCACTTGTTCCTCTACTTGAAAAAGAATTCAGACAATCAGCGTCATGACGATGATGTCAAAACGGCAGTGATGTAATGGTTGGGTCATCAAGAAACAGATTTCAATGATGATGAAATAAAGAAGGTGGTTTGTAGGATATGATACGTGCCTTAATAGAGGAGGTAATTATGTTGAATAGTAGATTGGGATACAGGATTTCTTATTAAAATAAAATACTAGAAAAACTACCCTTTTTTAAAGTCAAAATGGAATTTAAAAAAACCGCTGACATTTAAGCAATCAGGCAGATTAGTCTTATTTTAATTTTATTATTCTCTTGTTTGAATAGTCAGTACTTTAGATATTTATTAAGCGCGTTGGAGTAAACCATCTCGCTCTTCAACCAAAAAGCTTTTAATAGAATAATTTACCTGAATACTTCTTATGGTGGGTTCGAGTTAGGATCGAATTCGTATTAATGTTATCTAACGCATAATCTCTCGTCTCCCCCCCCCCTTCTATTGATCTCCCTTCCCTCTCAACGCTCCAATATATTACAGCTGTTGCACTACACTTCAAGTTACGGTAACTCTGATTTATATAGTTTATTTATAAGTTGACAACTAACAAAAGTCTTTGAAATAGTGAGAAGGACCCTAGAAAAGGCTTCCTAACCGCTACGTACTTATTTATTATGCAGAAATCAAGAGGGGCCGTGGTGGGGTCATGAACTCGAATCGTGGGTTCGAGTCCTGATGCTTTCAAAGACCCTCCGTGTAGCGAGGCTGATGTAAGGTATATCTGTCGAGGCCCCAAGTCCTTTCTTTGTAGAAGGATGGTAAGAGAAGTATCAACTCAGGTGTCGCCCTCGTCACTTGACCGAGGCCCAATAGGACGAGGTCCGTCGCCAATAGCCTTCGTGTTGCTTCTAAGTGCGACTTTAATAAACGATTTATCAAACAAAGCAGGTTCTCGAGCGCCGTTCTTGTCACTTGACCACGGCTCGAAATCACGAGGTCGTCTGCGTGACATTCAAGGACAGAGGAGAGAAATGCTGCAGCGACGTTAATCATTTTAAAATTAAAGTCATACAGGTTTTATTTGTGCCTGAAGTCGAATATCGATTTCGTTTACAGTCCTCTTGAAATATCGAGTCTCGTTTTACGGCAGGCGATTTCCACGATCTCTCATCACGCGACTCCGAGTGGAATGGATTGGCGAGAAGTCGTCAGTTATGCATGAGTTTCATCCGAGAAACTAACGGCGCGTGGCTCCTTCACCCGAGAGCGAAAAGAGGCTCCGTGATTTGATGCAAGTGCCTCGTAAAGCAACCATCCGCCCCTGCCTCGAGGAGTGGCGCCCCAATAGGACTCGGGGGCTGAAGGACGACGGGAGGGGGGCGCCACTCGTTGTTGAATCTCGACATGAGTCAAATTTTATTTCATTCCGTTTGCTGGCGAATGCAGTCGGACCTCGTTAATACGCAGTTCACTAACACGCGAATCCGATCCAAGCGCGGTTTTACCACGGATCTCTCGATGAGCAATCGCTTGTGATATCACTCTGAGATATTGTGATGTCATAATTTTCATTTTTACATTTTTGAATTCAGATTCATCTTTTGTTCGGATGAATTTCTGTTAAGAGCACCTACTAATACCTTTGAATCACCATTTCCCGGAAAGTGAAACGTTCCAGTTTGGATTTCTTTTTTGTAACAGATTATTTTCGAAATCTCGCAGCTAGCTCTACATTCAACCATTTTGCAAAGGTTAAATTTTAAGAGTCGTGAAGACTTTCTCTGATAAAAATTCATAATGAAAATAAATTCGAGAGAGTGTAAAGCTAAGCAAAAGTCTTGCAGGATCGAGGAAAAACTCAGTGTCATAATTAGAACGAACTGAAAGCAAAAGAAGACGAACGAAAATCGCCAGAGAAAATCTATGGGAATCTACTCCACGTGGATCGTTAAGAAATGAGGATAGTTTGTTGATACATTTGATAATGATAAAGGAGGGATCAGAAAAAGGTCCGAGTCAACGCAAAACACCCCTTTTGACGAGTGTCTGTTTGATTATGCTATTTTCCGCTCTATTTAAATTAGTACAATAACTCGTGGCTCCCTTATCCCGCGGTTTAGAACAAGGACTCCTATTACCGCGTGTTAACGGAGTCGAAAGGTAGTTTTAAATCGAACGACCCCTAGTCATAAATGTAATTCGAAATGCATTTTGGAGTAAGTCAATTCACTTCACTTTCCTCCCCCTCCCCGGAGAAAATTGTTATCACTTCGAAAGATGTCTCTTTGTGATGACTTTTGTGGGGAAGTATGATACACCCAATAATCGAGTAATATACGAAGCAAAATATGGCGTCTTTTGCGTAGTTTTACAATTTAAAAAACATTTGCTTTACATATTACACATTAATTGTAAGTTAATTGATATATTCTCCATTAATTGATCCTTTAATTGATCTATTCTCATTTTGAAATGGATCAATTAATGGAACTTACAATTATCTCGGAGTTCATTCCTGATGTTGAAAACAAAACAGATAGAAGGATAGAAAAGAATTTTTTAATAAAACTAGATGTTTTATTTAGATACAATACATTAAAGAATGAACCATTTGTCTCGTAAATGACGATAAGAATTGGTATAGAACTCTTTCTCGGAAATAAAATCGTCATAATTCTTTCCACTTTTTGAAGGGTCAGAGTGACTGGAATATTTTGTATTATTTGAAATCGCTATTTCTGCATTTGTGTAATGGCTATATAGAATCACATTCGTATAATAATCACTAATATGATAACTTAAATGGTGAATTAGTGAGTGAAGGATAGTTGAAGTTTGGCACAAGAGGTAAATTCGGCTAAAATTATGCCAAATATATGCTTAGAATATGATAAGTTTTCTAATTGCATATTAATAGGAAATGATAAGCAAAAAAATAATGAATGATAAAATAATATATAATGTTTCAACGTCAAAGTATTATCTAAGAAGCCAATTTTACACAAAAAAGCAAATAAATTGCGATGGGATTCCTTCCTCGGTCTAATGCGTTAGACTTACAGTTTAATAATTCAATTCCATTCGGTCAATAAACATTGTGGAAGTAATCCATTTGTTATGGCAAACACAAAAGCTTCGAAGGCATTTGTCAGACTTTAAAAAAAATTTCAATATATTCGGGAGAAGGGGAATTTGAAAATGTTTGAAATCAAAACGTTTATATAAATAATGAAATTGTTAGCTTCAGTTCCTCTTTATAATGAAAATACCGATATCAACATTGATTATCATGAAGTTATAAATAGACTGATTCTCTTTTTTTTTCCGTTCTAAACCTTTACAAATTAAAAGGAATTGAAAATCTCTCAATGCGGAGATAAATAGGAATATTAATATTTATTTGTAGGAATATTAATACGTATGAGAAGGGAAATCTGGAGTTAAATACTAATATTCTTACGTTACATCGGCCTGTCAGAATTTATAAACACAAATACAAAATTTAAATTAGAAAACAATGGTATCTGAACAGTAAGGCTTATGTTTCATGAATATAAAAGCAATTTAAAAAACTATTAATAGATATAAAGTTGAAAGATATTAACAGCTGCTTTTTGATAAAAAAAAAAAAAAAACGACTCCCGATGGTTATTTCAAGCATAAAACAACCCTCGAGTAGTAGAAATTTGAACCGCAAAAGCAATCAGAGAAAGAGATGACCATCAAAGGATTTGAAACAATTCACTCTTAGCACAGGTAATAGCGCTTGTATGATATATAGTTTATTTTTAGATCAAAATTCTTTTTAAGTACAAAGACAAAACTGTATTCAAGACAGCTGTCTTCAAAAGCTCTTAGATATACAAACAATTTAGAAAAAAAAGTCATCCTACAGAAGTACTCTGAGAACTTTGTAAGCAATCTAAGATTCTAAATCTATATATACGAAAAAATTTTTAACAACAAAACGTTTTAACAACAAAATTAATTTAGTTTTAATATTTGTATGTTGTTAAGGTCTCGAGAATCCAATACTATCGTCAATCATAACTCTGCAGCAAAAGGATAAAAACTGCTTTTAGGAAACTTCAACAGAAAAAAAAATTGTTCTATGCAAAGAGTTTTGCAAAGAATACCTTTAGCCACCAAAAGTGCTAACATTTTTTCAAAAAACCAAACCAAAGCAAAAAACTTTTATTTAAATATTCAATTAATAATTAAGTTAAAACAAACGACGAAGTATCGAAGTTTTGACAATAATATTCTTCAAAGATATTGAAATTAAAACAAATAATAAACTTTTAATTTGAATATACGGGGTTATTCAAACTGATTCATCCAATTTCAAAATTCCATATTTTCATAAATAAACGACACAGAAGGATAAGTAATACATGAAAAGGAAGGGAAAATAAGGAAGTTTGTTTTGTAAGTATTCGATATAACTTCCTTCAGTTACACGTAAAATATCCTTTCGATATGTAAATTCCTGCCAAATACTTGTTAAGTGTCAGTGGTAATGGATTGTACAGCAGCAGAAATTCGTTGTTTAAGCTCACATCAATTTGTGTCACATTTTCTATCTTTTATAGAAGAAAATGCGATTTTTCCCACCTCCCGAAGGGAAAAATCGCATGGGGCCATATCACGTGACTCAAGTGGCCAGCTGTGTAACATCGAGTCATCTGTTCTATTGCGACCGATCCAACTACTTGGTAGCTCCATAAAAGTTTCTAAAACAGATTTTGAAAAAAGGCTTCGCGAAAAACACACGAGAGTCATTTATTTTTCACAATATGAAACTTTTACAGTTTTCTTTTGTATTCGTGTATTACTTATCATTTTTTTCCGTTTATTTTTAAAAAATATGGAATTTTGAAGTCGTATAACTCAATTTGAATAACCCTGTATTTTAAGCTATATGTAATTATTGCTCCCTTAAAAAGGAAAATCAAGTCACGTGCATTTCCCACTATAGCTCGAAAAAAGGCCGTTAGACCAATTTATATACGTTATCTAAAACAACAGTCCCTTCTGTGGATAATAATTTTGAATCGTTACGCATATCTGTCGTTAAGTGGTGTCGGCCTCACGAATGATAGTCTTAGCATATCGTGTAAAAGTAATGAACGCAACTTTTTCAGTAAAAAAAAAAAAAAAACATGCAAATTTCATAAGGTTCATCCATTTTCTGATTCTATTTAATTGTTACACAAGTATAAAAAAATTTCTCTACAGCCTTTAAAATTTTGAATCCTATTCGAGTTTTATTTTATACAAAGTTTAATTTTTAAAAGACATGTCAAGGGCTCCCTTGATTCTTCAAAGTACGTTAATCTGGAGACTGTTCACATCAATTTTCGAGATCCCACTGTCCTCTCAGTAAACTCTTTATAAGACGGAGGTTTGTTCCCTTTAAACCTGTTTGTAAAAATGGTTCTTATATGACCAAATGCAGTTATCAGTCCAGATGCAGAGGTCGAGAAACACTTCGCTAGATTACAATGGCTTTGTCACTCTTCTGTTCTCCAACCGGAAACGGTAGTCACATTTCGATTCCCGATCCGAATTCGTTCCGAGACTCGGTTCGCGAACCGAAATGTTAGTGAGCCTAAGCAATTTTTAATGTTTAAATCGATGAAAAAACAAAGATGAAAGACAAAGAATCAAGTTATTTTGCTTTGGAGTTTTTGAGTTAAGTTAAAAATAAATGTAGAAATGAACGAAGACACAGAAGAATGATATCACGGCTAACTTTTATTCACGTATTTAGAAATAATTTTTCTATCTTTTCCATAAGTTGACGCTTTATCTCGTTCAAACAGTCCTTCTTTCACATTATTCACTGCTGATGACGTCGTATCTCGTGGGATTTCGTTTGTTCACGGGTTTTCTGAATACCTTTTGATTTATATCTTTCAATTCACCTTCACTCGAGTTATTAACACGTCTAGTAACTTATTACATACTATTTATTCGAGATTAGCATATATGCTGTGATGTATGGAGTAAATTTAAGGCTCTCTCGGCCAGTTGCATTAATATCTACTCGATCTCATTAAGACTCCTGCTCGCCAGGCATTTTAAAATCGTTGACGTGATGTTGATCCTGTGGAATATCTACTTTTCAAACCTTATCTATTGCATTTATTGAAATGCAATAAATTGCATCCGAAAGAACGAAAAATAGGGAATGTTTTTGTAGAATTATATTATTTTCCTTTAAGTTTTAAAAATAATTCAAAATAGTTTCAAACATTAGGGTGATTAGTTCAGACAGACGTAAAAATATGTGTAAGAATCGGAGGAAAAAAATTAGTTTCTCAGGAAACTTCAGTATTTATTATTCTATCGTAGGAACACCTCGTTGCATTCGAATAATTACGATAATGTCGGTGTATGGAGGAAAGTAGAAATTTCATAAAACGAACATTAGTTTCACGAATTCAAATTAGTTAGTGAATGGAAGCTTAGAAAACCCTGTCTAGCTGAACCTGCTTTTCGGCAGAAACCATCGTTATTTTTTGTTCTTTCGGGGGGAAAGTGCACTTTATATCGAATTATTATAATAGTCTACATTTGGGAAGGAAAGTAGAAATTCCATAGAATTAAAATTACATCCGTGAATTCAAAATGACTGGTGGCTGTGAGCCTCGAGAAAACCCGTGTCATTGCGGAGTTCTTTTGTTTTTATCTAAACCTTTGTTGCACTGAACAACAGTTGGACACTCTCCGAATAACTCCTGGGAATTCTCCTCTAAATAATTCAAACATCCACTTTGCTGTAGCCTTCTAGAAAAGACCAAGAACTTTGCTTCTGAGGGAATTCGAAACCGTTTGGTGGAAGAGGAAAAAAAAGGTTGTCAACTTACTCAAACTTTAAATCTGTTCCGGAATCGATTCTTTCGATATCGATTGTTCTTGTCCATCGTACGAGGCGGAGGGGAAGGGGGAGAGGACGAGCAGAGAGTGGAGTCGTTCGACAGCTGCTCTGGAATGTTTCACGTAGGTAATTCGGAAATATTGACGTAGAAACGTAATATCAAATGGAGTGCGACGTTTTAAATGGTTCGAATTGTTGCCAGAGAAAGATAAAATATAGAACACCTTGGAGTGTCGTTTGCTCTTTTTTAACTTCGGAACGTCGTTCCCTCTGCTCTTTCAGGGGCCGCATATAAAGCACACATTGGTTCTCCGTATATAAAAAAAAAAGAAGTAAGAAAATAAGAAAGAAGATTTCCTTATTTTAGGAAAGCAAATTACATACTATGATCAACCACAAAATTTTGGTTTTTGAGAACACTGAAGTAAATTAATTTACCTGATTAATTAATAAAAATTGGAGGAAATTTCATTTGATACGGTGAGTAATTGAGAGAGTATATGTTCATGTTTACGGCAGTATCAAATTTGGCTAAGAAGTTAATTTGTTTAAATTGTAATATAGACAGAAAAAAGGAAAGAAAAAGTTAAGCAATTGGTTGACAAGAAGAAATATCGAAATTAGCGAGGGATTGCTTGGTGATCCCGGTAAAGCATCACCCATGTTTACCCAAACATTAAACATCATTAGAAAGAAAATTATCACTGAGGTACCTCAAGATCATGATTACCCTATTTACATTCAGAAGGTGAGCTCTCGAGTGCATTTTATTGCAGAATGTTTAGAATTTAGTTCAACAACACGAAATAATTAATAAGATGATCTCCTTATTAGAATGATATAGTACTTTCAATATTCCTGGGGAAAAAAAAGAGGAAATTATTTAATGATAACAACCATCTTCAGTTACAATTATTCATTAACATTTAATCATTATGTGCAACCCCATTAATAAAAAAAAATGTAAAATATTTCTTAACTTCTTATCGAAAAATAATGTAAGAAATTCAGTGACTGACAAGCCACAAAAAAGTTTAATAAGAGCACAGTTAAACTAACGGCAAAAATTAGATATTTGTATAAGGCACCTGTTAGTACAGATTACTCTACCAAGTTCACTATTTTTAGGTTAAAAGTTTTTTTTTAACATTTTAAAAGAAATGGCATGCAAAGCTTATAATAAAGCTTACTTCTCTTACTATGAAATTTCTGTAGCTAAGTCGTTAACAACAAATTATTTTTCCTAAGAAAATTTAAAATGAAATAAGAAAGAAAAAAAGTTCAGTGCAAAGTTTGGCAAAGAAAAGATTTAGCCACCCTAGGTGAGCTTGTGTCTTATAATTATTACTAAATTACTCAATTAAATATGAGAATTAAAGTAAACGATGAAATATCGAGAAATGGGCAATAATAAGCTTTTCCAGTATTAAAATTAAATCAAACGATAAATTATTGAATTGAATATATTTAAGCTAATTGTAATTAAAATTGAAGCAATCGATAAAAAGTTGAAAAATGATCCTCTTGAAACAATAGCCCCTTAGGTGGCTAATAATTAAACATAATACAAATATTTTTGAATGAAAAAATACATATCCATTCGATAATGTTCAACGTTTTCTCAAAAATAGGTTACAGAAATGAGTGGAATATAATTCATGTATCATAAGCAGACTTCCGAGAGACTGCCTACATCAAAATTATTAATTTTAGATATCTAATATATTATGCTACATAAAATTCTGTAAGGTAATGATGTAATTCATTTGTTATAAAAGTATTAATAAAATTTTGAAGTAATCATATGTCATAATAATATATATATCTGTGTGAGTGTGTGTGTAAAGGGAGTTGGAAGCAAAAAGGTGCAGAAAATATGATTTTCAATTTGAAAAATAAAAAAGCTTGGAAACTATAGAGGCAGTATTCTCCCAATTCAAATTCTTTAGGAAAAATAAATAGTTTTGATTCCTAAATTATACTCTTTTCCCACCAGATAAGTAGTCTAAAGCGATCTCAGCATTGTCAATTTGTACAAGGAAAGTTTCTCGTATTGCGATCAAATCAACTGCTCCCTATTTCGGTTATCTTAACTAATCATTAAAATAAATTTAAGATTGAATCGAATTTTAAAATTATTTAAGAAATATATTACCGATAACACGTGCAAAAGGAACAACATGTGTACAGTACATGACTTATTAATGAAAACACATTACAGTTACCTGTGGGGGGATTATTGTAAGAAATAACCGAGATGTCTGGATAAAATTTAATTTTCTTATCACTGATGCTTTTGTAATTTGTCAGTGATAGCTATTCGGGTGGATTTGTTGGGTTTCGGGAAGCCGCAGATTGAAATCACCTGCTGAATGGAGAAGATAGAGTTCAATTTGAAGAGTTCTGCAACGACGACTTTCGAAAGGTCAAGAAACGCTGGGGGAAATGCATCTCTATGAATGTAGAGAACCTTTGAGAATATGAAATAAATATTTCGCTTCTATTTCGATTATTTTAGTAGTGATTAAAACTTTACGATATTCCGAGATAATAATTAGAACGATCATGCGCATGACTTCAATCTACGTCTTCGTGAAACCAAACAAATCAAATTTAATAGCTGTCATTTGAAATGTTATGAACACAAAGATATAATAATACGCGAAATAAATTTTATCCGAATATCTTTTTTATTTCTTAGTAATAGTTAAAACTTTACGGGATAATTATTATATTAAGGGGACGAGTCAGCCTGGTTGATGGAGTAACGGACTCTTAACATATGGATGGAGGGCTTGGGTCTTTTTTATAGATCATCGTGTATCGAAAAGGAGGCAAGGAACACGAGGCTGTACTCTAAGTCATTAGCTAGGTGGGGAAGTTAGTTTAAGAGGTGGTTCAATATTTATATCTTTTATGTTCCTTCAAAAACAAACCGAGCATCGTATCTAAAACTGAACATTTTATTTTTTTTAATTTTGAATGCTTTAAATATGTTACATACTGCTTTTTTACGAAATGGAAAAATAAAAAGAGTCATCTTTGTAAAATAATCTTTTCGTATGAAATCGTAGGCAAATTAAAAATGATTATACACATAAAAGTTTTAATAGATATACACTCAAACCTGTTTTTGTTTGGAAGAGATGGGGATCGCATAAAAATATTATGAAAATTTATAAATGTAGTTATGAAATATATTGTTTGCAAAACATTTTAAAAAAAAATTATGCTTTAAATTGGATCTTCATAAAGTTTTATACAGAAAGTATTTATAAACACCTCACGATATAGCTAGAAATTACTATTTCAAATACAAGCAAAAACTAATTTTCAAAAATTTCATTTGCTTATACTTTAAATATTACACGAGCGAAAACTTCAAAGTGTTCCTATAAAAATTATTCTATGTAGTCAAGGAATTTCTTGTGTTCAATCGGTTCGAAATCACGACGATATAAGCCACGTTATGATATAATAAAATCGGCGATGTAATATGAACATATTTTTTGTAATGTGATGATCTAATATCTGTTGGGTCATCTGTAGCTTTCTACTGAAAATAATATTTATTACTTTTTATTTATATTAAGTATTTTGATAAATTTTCTTTATATACCACATAAAAATAGCTCTTAAAACATCGCACAAAAAACTGCAATAAAGGAGCGCATAAAAATAGGTCTGTCTGTTCTCGCTCAAAAACGTGATAGTATGTTTCGGGTTGGATGTAGAAAAGGCTATTTCACTTGGCAGTCTTAAAGATCAATCATCCCCTTCTCGAACGCTATCATCAACACACATTTACGCGACTCGAAAACGTATAGCATTCCACTTAAGATTTGCAATTTTCGCCTCTAAAATGACTTCACTATTCGTTTTCTATGGAAAAGCCATGCATCTGTATAGTAGATGCTTAGTTATTATTTCATATAATATTATGAAAGATAATGTTTCCAAAAATAGAAATATGTATACAACTATTCTAAAAACGTATTTTATTAACAGGAAATTTAAAAATGCTTCTCTTTTCGTCAATATTACTTTCCTATATAAATTCTATCATTTATGATTTTTAAACGTAAGTCTAAATATGCTGTTTCATATTTTCTAGTATTAGTTTGAATTAAAATATGGAAGAAAAAAAGATATAAAGATCTTCAGGAAGCTTTTATAACTCAAAATAAGTAAATTATCTATATATCCTTAAAAAAATCAAAAAAAAAATTTATCGGTATAATTATGCTCAAAAATAATGTAAATAAATATTAGCCTAACTATAACTTGCATGTCCTTTTTGTAGAATGAATAACTTTAGTTATTAATTTCTTATCATTGTACTATTTAATATAGTTTTTCTCTAAGAACAATGTTAACTTAAGAATTAAAATTTCATTTGAAAAAAAAAAATAGTAATACAGTTTTTATAAATTATTAATAGCATTTCTTAACTAGATCATCCGTGTCAATAGAATTAGAAAGGTTTTCAAAATCATAATTATACTTAGCGAAAATAATGGTGTCTTTTATTTCCTTGATTACACTTAATTTTTTACGATGGAAATTTTATTAAATTTATTGATAGTATATTATAAGATTTTTTTAAAATAATTTTTATCTGCTTTTGCCATGTAAGTATTATATCCATTAGTGAATGCCCTAAATTTAATGGGAGTTTTATGAGAAATGTTAGAGTAATAAAGATCTGCTGATATTTAATTTTATTTATTCGTAGTTCCAATTCTTTTGTAAAAAGCTGTAGCTCTATTAACTTCCAAATCACTAAAATATTTCTTAAGTAAGCCTTGTTAACTTCCAGATATTTAGTAATAATAGAATTTCAGTAATATTTGCACAACATAATGCACCGTATGATGTTTTCTGTAAATCTTTATTTGTTTTTTTTTTCATGTATTTGAATGCCATCTTTAGTCTTAAAGTTAACAATATTAATATCGTTATAAATGTAATACTTGTATTCATAAGACGTTACAACTGATCAAATACATTTAATAGCAAAATTATTGATAATTTTCATACTTTTCTCAAAATTCCTTCTCTTAAGTAAATTGCTACTTTTTGAGACAATCATCCTGAAGCCTGTACCCTTATCCACTATATCTTTCCAAACGTTATATTTTACTTACACACACACACACACACACACACACATATATATAGTGTGTGTGTGTGTGTGGAATGATATTAAATCCAGATTTCTAGATCAGTCGCACAGATCGGGAATCCGATCTACAGGTAAGCTGTCGTCCATTTTTGATGCGAGGGGCCGAGCGCACGGATTTCCACATCGGTATTAATAGTGAACGTTCACGGTCAAGCGAGGATGACCATCTGTATTCCGGCGATGACGTCACGACCTGTGATTGGTGGGGATCACGTGCCGACGACAGAGCCTGGACATGTTACTCGAACGAATTAACCACCGTTCTTTTTTTGGATTTCACCCTTCTTGATTCTTGAGCTCGAAAGCCTCGAACCAGTAGCTTGAATTTAAGATAAACATTTTTTTTTATTTCCCGCCTTTTTATATCTATTTCGATACATATAAAGAGGGAGAGAAGTTTAAGAACTATATACACACACATATATATACAACCATCCGATTTCTGCACCTTTTCTTGAAATATAGCTTGAAACAAACGCATTGGTGTTTCACAGAAAAAACGACAAATTATAAGAAATGACAATTATGCAGCTCCCGCTGACTGTGCGAACACCGCTTTGTCAGAAACAATCTTCAGTTTTCATCGACACGAAATGAAACGGAGGACAATGAGCCTGCCTCAGTAGGTAGCCAACCAAAGGCAGAGCTTAAAACGAGCATCTGTTCAGGCGCCCATTATATTCTGCTGACTTTCTCTGTGGAAATCGGTTGATTAGCTTACGTTTAAAGATGCTCTATATCTGCATGAGGGCAGTTGGTATCACTCTTCCTGATTCAGAATTACAATCAAGAGATGAGAATAACTCATGTACCTTATTCTTTTAACGTCTGCATTATACCTTCGCCTCAATTGATGTTTTGGTGGCCGCGGTTTCCTAGTGATACTGGTCGCGGCCGATTCGTGGGTTCGAGCCCTGATACCACTAAAGAACCACCGTGTAGCCGGGGCTAATGTTAAATCTGTCGAGGCTCAAGGTCCTCTCGTTGGAGTGGCGTTGAAGTTTGGGTACCATTTCATAGTCGCTTCGACACTTGACCAAGATTCAAAATTACGAGGTCCGCCGCCAGTAGCTGGCATGTTCACGGACTCACGGCAAGCAGTTTTCGTCGAATCGTGGGTTCGAACCTTGAGGACTAAAGACGTGCCATGCAGCCGGGGCTGATGCACGTTCAATCTGTTCGGGATTCAAAGTCCTCTCGTGGCGTGGTGTGGATGTTAGGAGAGGGGGTGCCAGCTCGGGTGTTGTCCTCGTCAATTGACAGAGGTTCAAAATTACGAGGCCCGCTGCCAATAGCCCTCGTGTTGCTTCTAGTGCGACGTTAATAAAACTAAAACCAAACCATTTCATGTTTCCTAACACTCAATTTTATAGACGATGGGTCCTTTCTCGGGTGCTCACCTTCTTTCAGAAAATACGGGAATCATGACATCGAGGAACTTAGTAACCCGAAGGACATATCCCCCGGAAAAGTCTAGAGATCTTTCTTTCTTTTCTAACCTTTTTTATCCTTTCCTTCCATCTTTCGGGCCTCTAGAGGGCAAATGCACCTGTCGAGGCATATCGGACTCTTGAGACATGTAATTCTCAACTTCCACTCATTTATTACGCGATAGTTCGGATGTGGAATAGAATACCGTGAACTTGTGACTTTTGTCTCTTCAAACTAGCAGATGATAACAGCTCTTCATCCGGTACAGCGTCGATTAACATATTAATTAAATGGCACATATGATAGTTTTGCGGTTTATTTATTATTGTCACCAACACATGTTTACTTAATTCGTGACAGATCTATAAAAGGATTCTTCTGTTGAGAGCGCGTCCATTTACATTGACGTTTTGATTCATTCTCAAAATTCTTGGGTATACAGGAAATATTGAAAAATAATAACTAAATGGAAACTTTATTTTTACGATGTAGACTTTGATTTATTCGTTTTGGCATTTTTCTGATCAACGTCCGTCGAAACAAAAGAGAGGGCTGAGAGAAACATCATGTAACAAAAACGATGCAAGAAAGAGACGCAAATAGTTTAATGAAAAGAGAGAGAGAATCCAATAGCGTTGCTAATGAATGTATAATTATTCTATTTCTTGAATAGCAAAATACAATACTTAGAAATTCTTTCATGTTTTTAAACTCCCTAAAGGAGTCTGAACTAACGCTTAGGATATCAGTTTAAATCGACTCTTATTAATTCACTCGGGTTCGAGTGAGTAGACTTATTGGAATTGAGAATTCTATTCTTGAACTCTCTTCCGACCTCTTCTAGGATTCCTGTGATCGCTTCTTAGATTGATAACAATGAGGGATCTGACATCTCACTTTGATTAATTATTATTCTCTTTAGCTTTACCTCGATTTTACTAACTTTCTATTCTCTAACTTACTATAATTCCTTTCATCCCTGCTTATAAATCAAATTTACATTCAGTCTATTCAATATATTTCATAATTTCAGTTTAATCAGCATAAACCACGTTTCATTTTATTGAAAGAGATTTCATTTTAATGGGAATCGGTACCTTTTGAACAAATTTCTTTATTTATAGATTTAAAAAAATTATGTTTCAGCATTTAGTATAATGTTTCTATTCAAGAAAATGCTTTCAGGTGAAAAATTGGATACATTGTAGTAAAAAATTAAAATTGTAAAATTGTATCAACAAGGAAATATCACAAGAAATGAAATGCAAATATATTTAATAATAATAGCAAATAAAAAAATTAAATTTTTTTGTTGCGTATAATACCAAAACGTTATGGATGTATGAAAAAAAAAGATGAAAAAAGAAAACAAATCATGGAATTATGAATATTAAACGTGATTAGTATTTAATGAAATTAGAGTTAGCTCTTAATACACTTCGAGATTTCAGCAAATCACTCGTAATGAAAGTTTTGTTCACTAAAAAGAACATTTAATGCCACGGTTATGGTTAAAACAAAATAAAATTAATTTTCGAAAACTCCTTTTTTTTAAAATAAGGCGTGAATTGTTGATATCTTTATAAAAGAAATCTAATCAAGTCCCAAACTTTGTTCACATTCATAGAATAAGTTAGAATTCAAAAGATAGATAAGAATTCAAAAAATATTACTGAATGTTTTTTTTAAAAAAATCAATGTTTTGGTCCTTCTTAAGGCACCGAGTCCCCATACCCAATTCGAATAGAAAATTCTCCACGGTTAGAGGATGGGATCGTCACAATGGGAACGACTTTCTCATTGTTGATTCCGAGCGGAAGATGCAAGATTCATATTTCCACCTCAGTCACGCCTCAACCACAAGAGATGACCGCGGAGAGACGCCTCTCGGGCGTCCTCCTCCGCGTGGGCTCCTTCCCAGATATCATTACTTCTGTCCCCGGGGAAATGAAAAATGTCCACTTGTTGTTGTATTGTCACGAGGGAGGATTGGGGCTCAAAATTACATTTACTCAAAGCTCGGGTTTGGGAAAGAGAAGGAACTTCAAAAGAGTTTCCTTTCGCGTGAGGAGATACTTTGTTCATTGAGAGAGAGAAAGCGACGAGATGGAATTTATGTTCTCTGCTTACGTAGAGAAAATAAGGAGAAATTTATGCATTTCGTGAATTTCGTTTCAGTTGCGTACAATGCGCCAAGTGCGGAAAAGAAATTTCTCAAATGACGCACGAGAACGGCAGTCGGAGGTCCTGAAATAAAATTGCGTAAAAGTAATTTTTGATTCATATTTGTGTTGTTATTCTTTCAGTGTTTTTGACTTTTATTTAAAAGATATTACAGTATATCTTTACAACAGGAGAGTGTTTTTGCTCTCTTCTCCTGTTTATAGAGCATACGAGTATCGTAAAGTTTAATCAATTCATATACTAAGAAATAACCGTGATGTCTGGATAAAATTTATTCTGCGTGTCAATTGATTCTTATGTACAAAATGTAGTCAATTACAGATATTACTGCTAATTTCTTTGGTTTTAGGAAATCGTACATTGATTGACCACAACGATTTTTACTGCGATGACCTTCAAAAAACCAAGAAACGCTGGGAGAAACGTATAACTCTGGTAGATGATCATGTAGAGAAATCTTATGGAAAATAAATAAAAATATTAAATAAACATATATCTATCTATCTCTATTATTTTAGTAATAATTAAAACCTTACGATACTTCGGAATAATAACTAAAGCTTGATGAAACTGCTGGTTGCTTCAATCTGCGGCTTCTACAAATTAACATTAAAAACTGTAATTTATATACATCATGTACATAAGCATCAATTAAAATGCAGAATATAAATTTTATCTACATATCTTAGTTATTTCTCAGTAATAGTTAAAACTTTACTATACTTTTCGTATTGTCTCTAAAGAACATAGTCAAATAAAGAGTAAAACAGACGAATTAAATTAATTTAAATTGCTTAATTTGGTTCAATTTATGAATATTTTAAATTTTTTTTAAATGATAACCTACTCTCTGTAAGATTACCTCGGTTAAATGCGTTTAATTTATGGTTTGGAATAAAAATTTAATTAATTTCTTACCAGTTCTTTCGGGTTTGAATGAGTAAACAAACCGGAATTGAGGGTCCTATCCTTGAATTTTTTTCTTATTTGAAAACTTCTAATATAACGAATTACTTGATTTGGAGATCTTACTTTTAATAGTTCAATCACCAACCAATTAATCTCTAATTTTTCCAAAAACCAACCAACTCTCAATTTCAGTATTAAAAATTCCGCAGCACATATACTCGAAAGTATCAGGTCAAATCTATTCATTTCACTTCGTAAATTCAATCTGAACTGCATAAATCAATTTATGAAGTTTATTGGAAGGGATTTCTTTTAAACAACTCGAATAGAAAATTCTCCAAAGTTAATAAAGGGAAGATCACGATATAGCTCAATGTTATGAAATTTATGATCTTGGAAACAAAATTGCCTAAAAGTGACTTTTGCTTCCTATTTGTGCTTTTCTTCTTACAGTCAAAATTTAAGACACGTGAAAGATTTCGTTCTTTAACTTATTCTTGAAAGACATAGAAACTTTTTAAAGTAAGATTTTAGCCCTATTCTCCTATTCACGTAATGTATTTTCACCAATTTTATCTCCTAAAATGAACAAATTCCAAATATCATAATAAATTGGAAATCATGTAGTTGGAAAGTAGTAGTTGTTGGATTCATTCAGTCAGAAAATTCGTGTATTTGGAAGGATAATAACATATTTTAATCAGTTTTATTTGAAAAATAGAACAAAAATTCCAAATATCTTGGAGTTGGAACAATAGTATTTTTTCCCAACAAGTTATATCAAAATATTTCAAATTTAAGTTATACCAAAGTAATTTTAAAAATCATCAACCCTTCCCCTAGAAATATTCAAAAGGAAAATGTAAAAAATCAATTCCTTTTAAAAAATAAAAAGTAATATTTAACATTGAATATCCTTCGGTCTCATTTGATTCAGTTGCTCAATATTATTTGGGAAGAGTCCAAAAAGGAGTAGAACTTAAATTTACAATTACGGTAATAAAAACACTTTGTACCACCCTAGTATTACTTCCTTATCCTGCCATCATTAATCTTTTTTTACAAACAGTAACGAATCAATAACCAAATGAATAGAAAGTCACAAAATGATGAAAATAAAAATGCTTTATTCAGGAGATTTAAAAGGTCAATCCCTAACCTACTCTCTATGTAGATGTACGCATCAGAATCAAACATTTTGTACAATAACTAAGCACTTATAGAGCCAAACAAGTCGGGGTCGAGTCTTTAACAAACTTACAGGTGAGGGTCCGATTCACTGATCCTAATCGAATCTTTCCTGGCTATGACATGACCGCTCTCTACACTTGTATCTCAATACAGTCACTTTTCCTTCGTTTATAGTTCCCACTCATTCTCTCTCATAAGTCACGTTTCTTCCATTGGGAGAGGCTTTCAATTCAGTTCTTGTATTTCAAAACATATAAAAGTTCCAAAGTGCTATTCGAAAGGACGAGCGCTTTAGAGCCTACGTTTTCACTTAATGAAAACATTTTAGCTCCTTATCGGTTTTGATGGAAGAAATAAAAGAGTGATTATGAAAACTCGTTAAAAAATTGTTACTCTTCTAGAGTATTATGAGAGAAATGTTTATACGAAGAGGAAGAAAAATCAATAAATCCTTGCTGTTTATTGACTTATTACTACCTAATTAATATTTGTCTCTTCTGTAGAATATGGTAGTCAATGAAATTATTTTTATACCGTTGTGTGAAGCTGCGAAATAGTAAAACGAACGATATCTTTTTAAAACTAGATATTTTAAAGAACTGTGCTCGTAAGCATTTCTTCTAAAATTGCAAATTACTTTGCTAAAGAACTGGATGAGTACTTCGAGAAAATAAGTTTTCTGACGAAATGTTTCATCGTCCAATTTACGAACGTTTAATTTTAAGTGTTTTGAAGGTTCCAAACACAATAGAAGAAGCAGAAATCAATTGATAGCATGCTTTATGACATTGAAATCTAGTCGTGAGTTCGAATCCTGGTTTTATCAAGGGTCAATATTCAAAATAATGGGTCTTCTGCAACGTCAAATTAAGCTCGACATCAAAGATCTCGAGAGAAAGGGTGTATAAAAGGCATGTTCGACTCAAATTTCCTCGTCGTCGCTTGACCAAGGATAACGAAGCTCATCTCTAACAACCAATGAACAACTCTAGAGTAGGCAAACATCGAATCACGAGACAAATATGGCCTATCGCCTGTTTTTCATCGAACCCGCGGGATAACATTGTTTTTAAATGAAAAATTAATAAATTAAAGTACGTACTGAAATCACTGATACATGTAAACAGAAATCTTCGCAACAACGTTTTTCGGATCTTGTATGACGCAAGTACTGAAGACATGCCTCTACCTTTTATTTAACTGGACAATTCAAAATCTCCCGCCAGACCTTCAATTGGAAGTGATGACCTGTAAAATGTTGATATACTACAAATGATGTTTCTAGGAATGGATTTAGCCCCATCTATAAATAGTATATTTCGAAAGATAAATGTGGTCAATTACGATCATAAGTTTTGGAATTTAAATCTGCACTAGGGATCCCACGTGAAAGGATATTTTCGAAAATGACATGCGTACAATAGCAATACTCATCATTATTAATGGAGTGCCCTATGCAAACAACTTTACCGATAGGAAGTACTCCTTTCGAATTCCATTATGAGGAAACATTATCTCGAGAAAAACAATTACATCCATCGTATTGTGATCAGAATCAGTGTGAGTACAGAAATATTAATTAAAAATATCCCTTCTCCTTGAAAAAAAATTGAACCTGATTTTGAGTTGGCTTATGGATAGATATCGTCTTCGCCTAAGCCGTCGAGCCTAAGACTTTCACGATGAGACTCTTTCCAAAAACAGCTGACCGACTCCTGATTTTGAGTGATGTTAATAGGCGTACTGACCATTAAATCTTAAAAAAAGCGATTTTCTGAAAAAATGTACATTGAAATATAGATTTCCCTGAGTATTTCAAACCAAACCTCACTAAAAATTCTAATTATGCACATTCAATTATTAAAATACACATATTTACTTCCGTTAAACTATATTGCATGGAAATGTGATTTTTTAAAATTTCGTGAGAGGTGTCTGAAAAACTATTTAACCTTGCGAAACTTTTACAGTTATAGTATTATATTATTTTGGATACTGTGAATTAAAATTATCCCGTTTTGTAAATATTTTGATATCTTTTCTCGAGTAGGTACATATTCAAGTATTAAACATTTTAATGACAATTTTGAATAAATCTTCTTTTTTTAAAAAAAAAAAAAACTGAAAAATACATCAAATCTTGAATATTTTAGTTTAATGATATTTCTAGACATTTATTTGTGTTATAAAATAAAAATTATGCACTCCGAAGCGAAAATATTTTTAGCGCAAATTAACACACCAATAAATAATGTGGAATCAAAGCGTTATCGTTAAGTAATATTTCATAAAGCATTCAAAAATTTTATGAATGTTTAAAATTAGGTCATCAAAGTATTAATTCTAACTTATCATTCACAAAAATATTGTACCCTTTCACTGAAGTTTTGAAAAAACATGGACTAGAAGAAAGTAGAAAAAAATGCTTGTTTTTTGCGTTTGAGAGTAGTAAGAACTTTTAAATTAGAAATCACGAGGCTGTTTATGTTTTTAAGAACTGGATAAAAAGCATTAAAATTGTTGCTGAAAGATTTATCTCATTATACATGTTTTCTCAGAATGATTATGAAAGTATCTCAACAGATGTGTTATCCGATATGAAACAATATCCGAGATGAAAAGTTCGCAATACAAACAAAGTTGAATCGTAATTTTTGTTCCTAAAAATACCGAAATTTTTTTAAGGCAACTGAGACACCCAAATGCTTCAAATTTTGAATGTTTTCTTTTTCTTTGATTTTTTCTGTTTAAAATCGAGAGCGCTTTTTAGATTTTGGGCATGTGATGATTACAAGAATTTGATAAATAGAGTATTCGAAAAAGGAATTTTAAAATTGTTAACATACGCGCTACGCATTGAGAAAACTATCTGTTATTGAATTATTCTCAAAATGTTTTTTCGAGGATTTTAGAACATTTTTCTTTATGTTTGCATTATCCACGGTGCTGATAATCAAAGGTTATTTCCTATAAAGAGAACGTAATTTTTTTCCTAATAAACGAACAAAAGATTGCATTATTTGATTAATGTTTAATGAAAATTTGAATAATAAAATACAAAATTTTATTTCGATAACAATTTTCGAAATTATAATAACGTTCAGTGAATAGAATGTTACATTTTGATGTACTCTGCTAATTTTTTTACAGTTTTGATTGAAATAGATCTGATGCATGTACAGGTAAGTACACGACTTGTATGCAAACACAGCTTTTACATACTAATTGCTCTCACACAACTAATTATATTTATAAATGGGACTTTCTTTGCCCTAACAGGTACATAAGTACATAGCTGTTTCAATAGTAAAATATAACTTGCATTGCTTTTAATGCTAAAAAGTGAAAATTATTTAACATTGCATAAAATAAGCTCCTATTATCTCGTCGAACACGTCTCACGTTACGAAGATAGAAAAGCAAAATATTGAGGAGAGAAACAATTACAAGAATAAAGAGATGAAAATGCATCGAAAGAAATTTTTGCAAAAATTATTTCGCGTGAAAAACACATTTTCAACACCGCAGAAGGTAAATATACTTGCATCACCGGTATTTCACCGTAGCGATGTCGAGTGTAATACGAATATTTAGAAAACACGAAATTTTTAAAAACTTTTTCTTTCTTTTCAGCGTGTAAAAATGCCAGGATTCAACACGATGACAAAGAATGAAATAGTAAAATAGAGGAAGAAAGTCTACTACATCATGTTTTGAATATCACGGGAAGATTCGAAGCGGTTGCATTTGTGACACAGCAGAATTTTTTAAAATGTCTCATTTTGAAGTTAAGATGTGCATTTCATATATTCCAGTCGATGTCAAATAAAAATAATGATCATTTCTTTGAATTTTTATTTGCTCTTTCGAGCCTTTTCGCTCTCGGTGAAGACGGGCTCTTCCAGGATATGGATTAACGCTTCGTTTGAGGATCATAAGTATGAAAAAAACAAAGATTCAATCATACGTTATTATCCATTCAAATAAGTTTGGGTCTTTTTCAATGGCATTCAATTTGTCAGTATCATCATTTTTACGAAATTCTTGTAGTTCATACGTGAGAGTTTTAGGCACCATTTTGGCACCCCCTTTTTGCATGTTAAAATTGTTATGTAAAATATGCCGTGCGGATTCTTTGGCAAATTATACAGTCTCAGCAATCGCACGAATGCCTAACTGATGGTCAGATAGAACCAGATGGCTGATTCTTTTCATAGTGTCATCCATTTTTGACGAGTATCAGCGATCCTCTCTATTCAACATCTTCCCTGCCATCTTGAAAACGCTTCAACCACTAAAAAAAAAAAAAACGTGCACGCGATGAACATTCACTGCAATTCATTGCTCTTACACTTAGTTACACTTATTATTTTTTCCCGCTTGACAAAAAAAAGCTCTAATGTGAACGAAGGCTACAGGTATACAGATTTCTTTACAGAAGCGAGAGGCACTGCAGTCGAAAGAGAAGGCTTCACCCTAAACAGCTGTCGGTCGTTAGCGTTTGGCGCATGCGTAGCAGCGTCAATTTCGTTATTTAATAGCTAATTCTTATTATTCTAATTCTTCTTACTCCAATAATTAATTTTTTAAATAATGTATTCTTATTTTTTTTCTAATAATCAATTGAGAACAAACTAATAATACTTGTTTTAATTCTAAATTGATTTTAAATTTAATTCAAATATATAAACACTCCCGCATATTCGGTTTAATATCACTAAATTTTTACGGACGCCGATTATGAATTATATCATAATTCACAAAACAGAAAGGATGGAAGCCATTCATTAACATTAGCAAAAATCTGAAAAATTATTACTGAGTTAAAGCGATTTATATTCCAACCTTTGATGAAATTGTGAAGAAAATTATTCGCAAGAGGGCAATCAAAATTTTCACCAATTCATAACGAGCCCTTTTATTTGCAAATTTAAAAGAATAAGAGAAAAGTAGAATGCATTTTATCGAAGACAAAAAGGCAACGATCCATCGAAATAATCTTATGCGAATTTTAATCTTAATTTGGCAAAAAAAAATGTGAGAGTGTAAATTGGTTATCAAATTTCTCAACAGTTTAATTGAAAGAACTTGAGTAATATCCTTTAATTCCATTTTTCAGTATATTTCCGCTTCAATAAAAGAAACTGGTGGTAAGGAAGAAAAGTTCGATGCATCAAGTAGCCGCTGTAGTCTAGTGGCCATGGTTCCTGACTACGGCTTTCGCAGAATCGCGGGTTCGAGCCTTGATGCCACTTCAGACCCTCCGTGTACCTGGGGCTGATGCACGTTTAATATGTCGGGGCCCAAATTCCCTCCGTTGGCGTAGTGTGGAAGTTAGGAGAGGGAGTTGCCAGTTCAGGTCGGAATATCGATCACTTGACCGATATTCAAAATTACGAGCCAATAGCCTTCGTGTTGCTTCTAATGCGACGTTAATAAAAACCAAACCAAATCGATGTATCAAAATAAGGAATTTCTAATGAATAAAAGTGAAATCCATACTAATTCTTTAAAATATTTTTGATTGACCAAGGATTAAAAATTCAAGTAAATTGCTTGAAATTAAATAAACATGAAAAATTTAAACTTTTTTTTGCTGTAAGTCAAATAAGGTTAGTTATCGTGAGTAGTTTAAGTAACCGCAGAATATTTTACATCTATTTGTTCTTATCTTAGTAAAAAAAAAATGTTGTATTACTTCGAGATTTTCAGAATTTACATATTGCTGCTCGTCACAGTATTTGCTTCAATCGATTGTACGTCTGACTAATGTGAAATAACTATGCCTCCTCAGTTCTCGAAAGGAGTTATTTAAAATTTAGAAAGTAAATGATGCAGAGTGTCCAAATAACTTGCATTCAGAGATAGACAGAGAATTTAAAAATATTTACCAGTTTAGAATATGTAACCATACAACCACATAGTTGGATTATGGGTGGATTACTATTCTGAGTTATTCTATATTAGATATCTTACAATATCCGAATATTTAGAAAAAGATCTGCCTTCGAACAATTACAACATAATTTTATAATTTTTGTATAACCTCAGAATTAACAATGAGATCGAAAACTTGAAAACAAATTTTTTTATCTGTCTATGTGTAGAAAAATAAAAGAGATTGAGGACCATTGACTTCTTATGTTTTCCAAATAAAATTTTGAATACTAAATTTACTGTCGTGTATCTAAGCGAAGTACAAAGAATTCAAGCATTTTAGAACATGGCGAAATTTAGTGTCAACATCATAAGAGAAATATCAGTTAATTTACAAATAATTATGTTTAATTATAAAAAGTAAAATTAGTCGAACCTAATTAAGCGAATCGTAATGAATGATGTTTTTCAAATGTAATGTTATTGAATTTGAAGATTTTTTTTTATAAATATAAAGTGTTAAAAAAAATTTAGTTCATCATTAAAAAAAAAATTCTAACTTTAATTTTTTAATTACAAATTTTTCTTTAAGTTAATTAATATTACAAATTAAAGTTGTGTTAAACCTTATGAAAAACAGAATTTGTAAAGTCTTATAAATTTTATTCCTGATACAAAATTCTTTACATTACACTTGTTACATAATAGATTCTCATATAGCTATACAAGTATATACCGTATATAGTTTATATATATATATATATATATATATATATACTCTATATATATATATAGTTTATATATATATATATATATATATATATATATATATATATATATATATATATATA
>BMAW01132846.1:297375-312736 GCA_019974015.1 Nephila pilipes
CGTATAAACACCTATCTTAATGTACACAAAGATACACTGAAGTGGCTCTGAGTTGGAGAAGCAGGGTCGTGATTGACCTCTCTGGCAGTGATAACGGAGACTCTGGCAGGCTTCACACAAGATACAGAGCACTCCCGCAGAATAACTTGCCAAGCATCATAGAGCTATTCATATTCACTCAGGGTCTAACATGGGTGCTTTCTCCCACTGCTCTGAACGATCCAAAGGTGCTCAATAGAGTTTATCTCATGGCTCTAGATCGTGAGTCATACCAGAAGAGTCATGAAGTGGATCCGAAACCCAAGCAGTAAGAAATGCATTGCAGGTCTGTTTAAACCTGTACTACTGACGCCCTGACTCAGCTGGGGTATCAGCCAATGTTTGGCCTCCCTAGCTGCTACTATGCGATCTGAAATCTCAAGCGCTCGTTTAAGAACTAATAGTCGCACCTTGCCACCCCACGTCATCCCATATTCTAGGATATTCTTGACACTTCGACCTAAAATCTACCAACGGAGATTTCGAAGTAATACCTATGCTGAGCGTCTTACTACCGCGATCGAAAGCATCTGAATCAAATACATCCTTCTGACGTTGAAACGAATGATTAACAACACCACAGTACTAGCTATGCTATATTGTGCAGTAATTTAGTACCTTCTACTTGTACATGAAAATGATAGCCAACACAATTTACCATTTCTAACCTAATCAGCGGCACTTTATATAAATATATATATGCTATATATCTTCTATATATATATATTACAAAATAGAAATAATTTGAACTAAGGCTTAAAACTTAAGATCTATGAAAGAAAGATATGTATTAGAAACATTTGAAAATTTTGTGTTTTAAATATATTTATTGCTTTGTCGATATCATACCAAATTTCAGATGATTCTTTAAAATAATCCTGTATATAAGTGTAACTTAAAGCAATTATGAGCTTACAAATACTTTCTTCAAGTTTGTAGGTTTAATATTCGAGAAAACAAATTAAATTCAATAGGTTTCTGCACGCTATTTAGATTTCGATAAACCATTAGAAAACAAATTTTCATCGCACGATCTTTATTTAAGAATAAAGACTGAGTTCTCTTCATTTGTCTTCACCTGCTTTATTCTGTTGACAGCTATTCATCTTCAATTCGATTAAGGATACCACAAATTAAAAACTGGATTCTGAGATTTCTCGTGAGGGATGCACTTACAAAAGCGAAATAATACAAAATCATATAGGATAATCTGGATTTTGCCATTAACGGTGATCTTGTAGCTATGCTAATGTATTCATTTTAAATAAATTCGTGCTCAACATATATCGAAAGAGTTTGAAAATACGAACGATTGAAAAATACTTCTGTGTAAGGAATGGATAGAAATGTGGCAAATCATTGTCTATTGTTCATTTGCACCTTTCTTAAGATCCAGAGATTTTAATCTCATAAAATCATCATTATCTTTTCGCATATAAAACTGTACTCGCCTTCTTCAGCAGAATAGTCAGGAAACAACAGTTTTTCGCTTATTGCTTGGTTTTAATGATAGTCTCTTAGAAGAGTCTCCAATGTGTTCAAATAAATTGTTTTAAATCTGATATAAACTACTTCATGTTCTTCTTCGAGTTTGACGCAGACGCTGTTCTGGTTGCATAACAAGGCAAATCTACATAATTTTTCTACAAAATTAGGTGTTGCTCTGACTCAAATCTATTATCTCCCAAGAAAATGCAGCGATTCGATCCTGCTAACTTCTTTAGAATATCTCAATGCCCATAATAAAAATACACCGATATACTATTTGATTGAGATGAAAGTGTGTTTAGATAGTTTGGTAGATACTCATTGCCAATTATAATATTTGGTAGAACTATCTCAAATTAAGACCTAAATGTCACTTTTAGTTTGCTGTTACACGATTACCGACAGATCATAACTGCTCCTTATACTATATGATCTGTTAATATATAACTATATAATATAATATAATATAATGGCTATATGGTAATGGTAAATAATGTCTCGTAATATATATAGTTATTATATGTAGATGTTGCCTTGTTGGCACTGAAACTTCAGAACAGCGCCTTACGTCGAACTCGAAAAGTTTATATGTATTATAATAGTTTGATGCAGTCCGTTGTGTGTGGCGATGACATAATGTGATTGTAGTGTGTGTGGACTGTGTGTGTGTGTGTGTGTGAGAAAATATTTCCTTTAAAGTCTATTAAGAAGTTCCGTGTTTGTTGTGCTAAAAGATAACTAGTTTGCAGAGTAACTTCCAGTTATTCACGTTCATCATAGAAGAAATCAATTTGATGAGGGATATAATTGTACATAGCTGATATGTATCGGACACAAAGGCCAACAAATTAACATATGACTATATATGAGGCAAAGCAGAAAGAGGAGAAAGTTCAAATAGCACTTAGTACCTTTTCTGGCGATGAAAACGCGCACTGTGATCTCCACTGCAGCGAGCGAAAAGAACCTTTTGCTGTGCATCAAGTGTTTATAGTAGGAATCTTCACTCTCTATATGTAATATACGAGTTAGAATTATTTCAGGGACAAATACGATCACTGGAGAAGCAGATTGAACCAAATTTTAGAGCGCATGTGATCAAAACTAAAAATAATTTGGAATTGAATCAAGAAATAAGAATTAACTCTTTACTTTTGAATTAGAGAATGGGAAAATTAGAAAAATTAAGTTATTCAGACAAATTGATTAATTTAATTTTATACTCATAGTTAATAGTATGAAGGAGTACAATAAAGATAATGAAATTAAAACATCCTGCTGAAGATTTCTAAAATTCAACAGTAATAATGTAGAGTAACATTCCTAAAATTATTCAAAGAAATGAAGATCCGTCAATAACAGTACGTAAAACGTTTTAAACAAAGAGATGCTTAAATAAGAGATAATAATATTCGAAAACACATAAATCTCGACCAAAAGTCAAAATAATGGATGCAACGGCTTACAACTTTGAAGTTGGTTCTATTACTTAAAATATTGAAGGTTGTGAAAAATTCATCAAATTATTGTGTGTATTAAGATGTAAACTGTATAATATCATAATATCACAACTATAACTTAGCTTTAACAGAGGGCTGATGTGGTTGAAAACAGATCAAAGTGTAACGAGACGTTCAATATATTTGGTGATGAACAGGAATCTATAAATTTATTGAGGTTCATACAACACCAAAGAATTTCTGAATATAAGTTGAATTTGTCTATTTTATTTGTGATTAAATTAATATCATGAAGTAAAAACCAATAGGAATGCTTATAAATATTTCTTATGCCAGGTGATTCCAGAAAGTAATTTTAATTTAATATAAAACCTTCTCTTTTTCATAATTATCTGCAAAGAATCAACTTTGTTATGAGCTAAAATCATTTTAATAAACTAAAGTTAACCTGTGCAGATTGTAGTTTTTGATCAAATTATTTTTTTACCAACATAATCAAATCCTCAACAATGTAACGAGAGAAAGTACGAATCATTATCAATATACTCAATTCATGAATGTAAATATAGGTTGGCAGACAATTCAGCAGGACCACTCTGATACAGACTTCTAATTTGCTGTCTTTTTATGACCAATGCAAAATGTTTGTCATACAAAATTAAATTTTCTCATTTATTATGTAAATAATATATTCTGTAGAGAAAAGAGAACTCTAATCAGTCATCAATATCTGAAGAGTTTAAAAATCATAACTTGCAGAAACATTTTCTATCTTCATGACCTTGATATTTCAAGCTGATTTTTAACTGGTTTGTTTAGAACAACAAATATTTCTGAAAAACTGAAGAGAATTTCATCGTCATTGATCTAAGCATTAAAACAGGCACATGCTTCGAAATGTAACTTCGAAATTTTGAGTTTTAAAATCCGTGAATATTTTGCTGTCGGTCAATAGCCCTAATTTATATTATAAGTTAAGGCATTTATATTTTCTGATTATAATATTTGTGATATTGCCGGAAAGCATTATGCTTATCTATAACCACCCATTAATTTACTATAATAAAATTACATATGACTGCATATTTCAGAGCACTTTATGTAAAACCACCGCATAACTGTCTTCAAATCTTCTATTATGAGTCTAAGATCATTAAATGTAACCTTTTTGTCAAGTTAAAATTCTCTGCAGGACACAGGATACTCCAATTCATCAAGATCTTAAAGCAATCTGTATTGATTGCAATATTTAAGATCAAATAACTAAGGTCCTTTGTGATTGGTTGACAACTGATTAAATCCTGGAAAATCATTACCTAAATCTATGAACTTACACATAAATTTCCTTAGGAATGATTTTCAGTATATTTAAATTGCATGTATAACAAGCTGAAGATGGGATCACATACATTGTTTGGGTTACACTTACAGACTCATGCTTGTAAATCTGATGTTTTATAGTAAGTAAATATACTCCCCATTATTACGCATTTCAAAGTTCTTTTAATCATTGTATTCTTATTAAAGAAAAAAGCATATATTTCTAAAAATAAAAAATCAATCCTCATATAAAGATATATTTATGTAAAGATTCAGTATCTTGACATAGTTTCACCAGTTAGTAAAATGATTTCATATGTGCAAGATAAGTCAGACATCCCTAATGGTGTGAGCTTCAGTCATCTGAATATAGTTTCCATCAAAAATACCCATAACAATTCTAATTGATTTTCATTGTCAAAACTGAATTAGTTAATATTTCTAAATAATAGCTCACTTTCAAACATATATCAATATATGCTATATTACACTGAACCACTGTACTCTAGTAATTCTATAACACCTTTGCAAATGTTAACAATTTACATAAAACTACTTGTAATATTTTTTACTTTAAAGGTTCACACATACCTTTTAAATATATAAAGTATAAAATTAGCTAAAAGTGTTAAAAATAGTATTCTACAAAAATTTAGTAAATTTAAAGCAAACATATATTTAGATAAAAATAGGAACTACATTCTATACATACTTATAGAAAAACTTTCATATTGATGGTGTCATTTGTTTACAGAATGGGAAGATTAATTATTGTTGCAATTCAAAGATATTTCACAAATTTTAGAATGTAAACTTTCTAAATAAGTAAAATATGTAGCATGTTGATTTGTTTGTGATTCGAGAATCAATTTACTGGATTACTGCCTTTCTTTCAAGAACTTGAACGAATACAGTTGCTCAGTACTGCATTTGTTCATCTCTATTTCTATTTACAAAGTCTTTTTGAGAACATTGTGTAAAAACAGAATCTAACTAATTTAGTTTCCCTTAGAAAATTGGATCTAACTACCCAAAAGTTTCTGTATGTACCAAAATCTGATAAAAAAAAATCAAGCATTTGGTTCATTGAGCCTTACAGTGATTAAGTAAAATTTGTAGGTTTTAGATGTACATTAGAACATAGAGTAAAATTAAAAATCAGGGACCATGTTACATGTCTTCAAATATTACGTGTTCCAAGAATCTCGATTTAAAATTGGATATCAAATACAAAATGTTTTATTCATGACATTCGTAAAATTGAATCGATAAATATTTCGTTTGATTTAATAAAATGAACATATAAACTGGATTATTCCAAGCATTGATGCGAAGGGATTTTGGACTGCAATTTTATTTTATCGAATTTTCTCCATCTTTTATCTCAGTTTCTTTTTATTTTCAATTTCCGCCAGTTTTCACTTGTTATCCGCTGAAGAGGAAGAAGGAGCTTCCAGCATGATTCGACTTTTAATATTAAATGTGGTGTGGGAGATGACGTTTTGATATGTGAAGGCAACGAAAGATAAAGGAATCCACACTCACAATTGCTGTTTAAAGCAAATGGCAAACATGTACGGAGAAGTGAAAAGCTGTAGCTCAAGTTGTGGATTCTTCACTGGGATGTACCACTATTGACCAACATTTTAAGCAGTCACAAATCAATAGTTAATGAACAGAAGTCGGGTTCAAGTTTCATAAAGTTCTCATTTCGCATCTGATGCAGAAAATTAATATTATAATATTGCCAACTGGATTATTATCCAATACAGATCATTCCTATCTTCATTCCTCTGTTGCCTGGTCTGCTGGCAGGATTCAATTTCTAAGAAGTTGATAACTTCCTCCTCCTTTACCACTCTTGTCTAAGTCGTCACAATTCTATCGGTTTTGTTTTCCACTCTTCGAGCAATTATTATAATTTACATGGACTCATTAATTTACTTGGAAAAGATTTTCAATTGAAACAGTATCATTTTGTTGAAGAGTTCTAGGTTCCATACACGATTAAATTCAGCCCAACACGGAGGATAACGACAAATGAACAGTGCATTTAAAATGTTTAGGATAGGTGACATACGGGTAACAGAACATGAACGGTCTACAACTTCTGGCAAGCAACAGTTGTACAGATGTGACACAGAACAGAAGCAGGACAGCGCGTAGAAGACCAGTCGTAGTTGTATCAGTAGCGTTCAGCTGACTAGTTCGCTCTACGCGGGCCATCTCCCGGCGGCCTCTACTTCCAAGGCAGACTCCGTAATTACAGGCTGCTTCTCGGCAGCGTCCCTCGACCCGGTGCCGATAAATACTCGGCAAAATTCCTCATGCCAATAGCGCGGTTGGTTTCCCGAATGGCCTCAAAGCAAACTCAAAACCACACAGACCGCTCTATCGAAGTTCTCGGTGTATATTTACCTGTTCAGCCAGTGTCGATTCGATATTGATTAGTTGCTTATAAACGTCATGCTAAAGATAACGAATTATTTCAGGATGTTTGGTAGCCACGGTTTGGTGTTGTAGTTACTACTCTCATATCCGTTCCCCTCCTAAGACGCTCTATTTAGCTCACGTGAATTTTCTGGGGGCTGCAGAGATCGTTGTTTTCTCGTAAACTGGAAAATATACTTAGCAGGTATTCCTTGAACACCACAGTGGCTTCGATAGCCAGTGGTCATCACGCGCCGCTATCAAAACTCAAAATATCATTCACTTGCCAGAAACAATACTATATGTATACAGCTATTTCGTCGAATGATGAGACTTGAATTTTGATGACACTCAGGAAATGCACCCGTGTGCCGGTTTGATGAATGTTAAGTCTGCTCTAGGGGCTTCAAGGCCTCAAGTCGAGCATTACGAAAGTTTGCAGGAGATAATTTCAATTTTAGGTAGTTCTCTTCAGCGAGCAAGATTTCAAAATTGAGATTTGTCGCCAATAGCTCTCTCCTGAGTACGACATTTATAAACAATCAATCATTCAAAACGAAAATGTGCTGAAAAAGTAATGGAAGGAGTTCTACTATCGACTGGATAGCATTCGTCCTTCTGGTGATGGTCACAAGAATATTAATAATTTATGAATTTCAAAGTAATTTTAATTTTAATCTATACAAAGTTATAATACTGTAGATTTGTGAGATTGAAAAAGTGGGGTGAGATATACTTTATAAAACGCCCTGGGCATTTCCAAATTTTAAAATAGATGCTATTTTCAATCAATCAACAAGTATTACAAACAATTTAATTTCCCCAGTCTCTAAGTACGCTTAACTCGAATCCACATGAATAAAATTATTAGCAAAGTAAACAAACATTTTATTTAAATAAATCTGCGAAAATTAGGATACTTTCAAAATAAATAAAATGTAAGTAACACTGAATCGTACTCACTACTGAATCATAACACGTACTCGTTTTAATATTCATGTGTTCTTCATAAGTGGTAAATACAAAATATAGTTCGAAAATTTAAACTCTCCTATTTGTTTTTGAAAACCAATTTTAAATAAGTAACCAATAACAAAGGAACTTTTCCTGATCCCTATTGTTGTAATAATTTTCAGAATGGCTGATTTACCATTTTTGGTTATGAATATGTAATGTTTTGCATTCGATAAAGACATGCGTTCTAATCTGATACTAACATGCTGTTCAAAATGAGGTATTCGTGGTCTTCAATTTTCAGTCTTTTCACTCTCCGTGTCTTAAACTTATTAAATCATTTGTTTTCTTGTAATCGACGTGAAATGCGTTTATTTCAACGCCAGTATTTACGTCAATAATTCTAATGTTGTTTCGACTGGATTTTTAACTTGTGCGTGGAAAATTATCCATATCGTCAGCTCAAGCAACAAAATATCGCCAATACAAGAATGCATTTAGTCACGTATTGAACAGTGTAAATTGATGGAAAAAGACAATGACACTGTACAGATGTTATACCATCAATGGATAATTCAAATACGGGACCATAGTCATTATTTTGATTCTCTGCTGACTCAAAACACAGTTACCACATTTGATGCTTTTATTCTTTAAAAGTAACGGAGGTCTGCTCAAGGGTTAGATTTAGATTATCTTGACTCTCCGTTTGATTTTCATAGATTATTCGGGTAAGTGTTCTAATACCTGGCAGCTAATTATCTCTGGATGCTTTAAATAGAGAGGCAGTTCAAAAACTTCTCGTTGTTACAGCTGACATCTCCCACAAATTAATGATGGCTTTCAATTTTTATGATATGCCCAACGAGGATCAGTTCAAACAGTGAATTAAGATTTTACAACAGATTTCAGTTTTAGAGAACGCTGTTGTTGATATTATTCTTGCTGTCATTATTAAGAACAAAATTACTTTGAATCTGATTCTATAAGTTATTTTGGTTTGATATGTTCAGATAAAAATTTGATTATTTATATGATGTATATGAAAAGTCCGTCGTCATTTCAGACCCCCGGCAATAGGACCGGTTTATTCGTTGAACACCGTTTTCAGTACTCAGACAATGGGCTGCTTCCGTCTGGTCGGCGAAAGTGCTCTTAAAAGAGGCGAACGGTGTCAAGGTCGGAAAAGTGACGACGATGATTTTTGAATGCGATTGGCATCATATTTATGGACTTTTCGGGAAAATAAATATAACATGGTAAACATAATATTATATATATATATATATATATATATATACTCATTGCCATAAAAAATTGGGCACCAAGAAGTAAGAGTAGGGTCGTTTTGAAATTTGCCATGAAGATACTTTTGAGGCAGACATGTAAATTATTAGAAATGTAGTGTTATTGCGCATTGCCTAATGGAAGACATTATGAGTAGTTGTCAGAGTGTGAGAGGGGTAGAAGAATCACAGAAACCGGGTGGTCAGCTCTGCGAGTGGCTCGCTACCTAGACCGTTCTGCTTTACTGTGAAGAGGTTTTGGGACCAGTGGACAAAAGTGAGGTCTGTTATACGGTGGCTAAAATACCCTTGATAGAAGACCTTCGAGAAGACCTTCACATCATACGATACGCACGCATAGTGCAGTCTCATTATCTACCATCCATACACAGGCAGCACCTTCACTGTGAGCCTCTGTGTTAATCTCCCTGTGTAACCATTGCTTGTACTGCCATTGGCACCCACTCACTGTCGTCTCCGTTTGGAGTGGTGTCGAGCATGAAGGGATTGGACTATAGCCGAATAGAATCAAATCATCTTTAGCGACGAATCCTGATTCAATTTGGGCAGTGGTGAGAATCGTGTGTGTTTGGAGGCCCCGTGGTGAATGTCTCAATCCTGCCTTCTCTGTACAGTGACACACCGTTCCCACAACGTGTGATGGTATGGGGTGCCATGGCACACGACACGCGGTCACCCCTAGTATTGAACCACCTTACTATAACAGCTCAGAAGTACTTTCGTGACATTTTTCAGCCATATGGGTTGCCACTCATGCAAGTCTCCCATGAGCTATTTTTCAACAGGACAATGCTCGCCCACACACTGCAAAGACTACCTCGACTACATTTCTTCCCTTCCCTGGTCTGCCCGATCCCCAGGTTTGTCACTTATCGAGCATTCTGGGATAATTTAGGCCAGTAAGCTGGAAAGCCAACGAGTTTGGTCAAATTATAGGCGCGTTTACAACAAATGTAGCGCAGGACATCAGTGTGCGACCGTTTCCCATCATGCATTCAAGCTAGAGGCGGCCTAAAAGGGTACTGAAACCTCCATTCATTTGTAATTTATCCTGCAATAAATGATCATTTTGCTTTGAATTTGTAATCACTTACTTACATCAACGTTGTACTTACGTATATAAAATTTCGTTTTATTCTGACAACTCTTTCTTGGTGCTCAAATTTTTATGGTAATGAGTTTTAAATTATCCTGGCAATTTTTCAAAAAAGAAATTTAGGTGTAAAAATTATACCAAAAATTATTTTCTATATATTTGTTTGTTTTATCTTATTTTTCTTTATTCTTATTTTTTTTAATTTTTATAATTTTATTCTTTTATATATATATTCTTAGATCTTTACTTCCCCTTTTTTTTTCTCTTTCTTTAAATTTTAAATTTTAGTATTAAATATTTTTTGAATAAATAAATTTCTCCCTCTAGATGGCAACACATTTTAATTGTTTGTTTGCGATCTATTTTTTTCATTTCCCCCTTATTTTTTTAAAAAAATTATTTATAAATTAATTTTCGTTTTTTTTTTAAATATGTTATATATTTTTTCCATTACTGTTCAATAAATTTTTTGTTAAGTAATTTTAAGTAAATAATCTTTTTCGCTTATTTAAATCAATCATTTTGTGTGGTTTCATTTAAATTTATCAATCAGTTTCTACTTTGGCTATGAATTCATTCATGTAGTATTGGAGAATAATATCCACCAAGCCAAAATAGCGAGAGCAATTATTTTAAACACACATTTATTTGCAGTTTCTACGCGCTAATCACACATAAACAAAAAAAATTATACTATTTACAAACTATACAAGCTTCCAAACAGCCCATGTTTTAACTTAACCCGCTTTTGCGGTCAGGAGAAATTACATCACAACACGAAATAACCCGCGTTACACGGTCAAGATCTAGATGCACTCTGAAATATATTTTCCATGAACCCGTGAGCTCTCACTAACATGAGTCAAGGCGCCTCCTGGCGGGATCCGAGTAATTTATTTCCAACATGCATTAAAGCAGGTTCGTACGCTAGCGTGTATTAGAATGAAATTGTGCAGTGTTTCCTTTGCAAATGTTTTATAATAGTAATGTTGTTTTATTTCTTAATTTAATTTGCTGGAGTTTCTTTTTTTGGTTTAGGTAATTAATTTATTTCTAATAATGATTTTGCCTTGCTTGAAGTTTGAAAATGTTATATTTATGACGATGCGTCGGTGGTGAGTATTTATATCACTGATGCAAGCGTTAGAAATGATTTTTTGTTTCATTAATTTAATTCATTTCAGTTAAAAAATTAATTGATGCTACAATATTTTAGATGATTAGTTAAGCATAAATTGGTATTTCGTAGAGAAATTTATGATGTTTAATACATTTGCATTCTTTTCCCTATGTTTGAATTTCTGATCTTCCTGATTTTTTGTTTGTCACTACTTTTTTTTTTCATAATGTAAATCACTGCATTGTAATTGTTTGAAATGTAAACACTGGTATAAATTATTCCATTCCAAAGTATAGAACAGTTTTTATGACATTTTTTCATTTTTCTAAATTTTGCATTTCAATCACTTTTTTACAAAAATTGTTGCTTTTTTTAAAGAATTTTTGGGTTTTATGATTTTAAGCTTGTAGACTGTTTGATTATTTAAGTAAACTTTTATTTGATTTGCATAAATATTAATTTGATTTTTAGATTTTTGATTATTTAATTAAATATTTTGTTTTTCTCTTAATTATTATGCTTCAGTTTGGATATTCTTAGAGTCACTGTTTAGCCTGAACCTTATCAGTGAAGAGAACGGTCGCCCATGCTCCAATCTCTGTGATCTCTGCACCATTTCATGTCCACTCTCCTGTTCGCAGAACAAGGTGAGACTCAAACAACAGATCATCTTGCAAACAGCCCTCTCTCATGACGTATTCTGGGAACAGTGGCCCTTGAAATTCGGGTTCTTGTGGCCGCATACAACTCATGAGAGACCTGAGAAGCTGCAGCATCCCTCTTACGCCTCGCTATAATGGACAAATGGTGATCTTCTCTGGCCCTCAAGGCTCTTGGACGACATTGCCCAGGCTTCCTGTATCCTGAAACTGTTTCCATAAGTTTGACTCGACGCTGGGCAATAAATCGAATTCTCTGCAAATCTGGATTTGAGACTGGCCTGCTTCTAGCCTATCCACAATTCGCTACATCATTCCATCATGTAATCGTTGGTGGTTACTCAGTTTTAGTGTTTGAGTTTTAATTTAAGCGATTGCTGCAAAGAAACACCAAGAAATTCGGCGAAATATGTTAGCCTACGAAATGTGGATTTTGGCACGTGATCTTATTAATCCTATTGTTTCAACTAGTTCCACCACCACCCCTCACGTATACGCTTGCGTATTCGATGTACAAGATTTGCATCTTTGTTTCGAAACAGTATTTTTACATTTCGTTCAATTTTTTCCCTAAAATCCCCCAAAATATGCGACTTTTCTTAATATTGAACACCAGAGTTACATGCATGTTAGAATGGTTTTGGATTTCTTTCTAAATCTTCGAAAGAACAAAGAACGCCGAGAGAAATGTAAAACTCTAGAGAGTAATTATGTAGTGAAATCCTGAGAATAATAAACAAAACTTAAGTTGCCCTCTCGTTCATTCGTAATTATTGAAATTTTTTGATACCATGAGATAATAATCAAGACTTTTTTTTGCATCTTACTTCAGTCTACGACTTCCTAAACTCAAACAAATTAACACGAATAGCTGCAGTTAACAACATTATATACACGTGGATTAATTAATATGAAGAATGAATGTAACCAATACATCTTGGTCAAGTTTAGTAATAACTAAAACCCCTTACGGTATCTCTTCGTATTACCTTAGAAAAAGCAATTTCGTTCATCGCATTGGAGCAAAATTTAAAGAGCTCTATAATACGTTTATTAAGAAATAGAAATATTTTGTTTTTTATTAAAAAATTTCAGCATGTGTCTATCTATAAATATTAATTAATGTAATCGCTTCCTAATTTTAAAAAAATGCCTATTTTCTGTTGTTGTTTTTTTCCTTTATAAGTAGAATTTCCCATGTAAATATCGAGTTTGACATCAAGCCAACGAAAAAAATTTACGGTTTAGCTTTTCTCAAAAAGAACCTTGATCTATACTATCTCTTAGCTGGAATAATTTTTCTTTTGTGTTTTTCAAACATTCAACTAAGAACGATTAAGAGCGTATAAGATAAAAGCCTGGATTTTAATATCGAACGGCTGTTCCGCGTCGTTTCTCTTTTATTATGAGCGGCTATCATTAAAAATAAAAAGTCAGGGGCCATTAAAGGACAACAATCGAGTCTGATTCCTGCTACACAAATCTATCGGCGAACGTCAAGTCAGACGTCTCGATCAAAAGAAGAAACCACTTAACGATTTCGATCGACCCATTTCCTCCTGGCAAAACTTTTCCGAATTTCCAAAGCAAAAATCTCTCGATTCTATTTTATTTTTCCAACTCTCGATCTCAATACCAGAAAAAAAAGGGCTGCAAATTCCTTCTTATACCCCCTCCTTCTGGTGCTTTCTGTTTTTCATCCTTCAGGGATTATATCTCGAGTCGAGGAGGATTTCAATAAGACTTATCAACAGAGGGAGAAGCTTTTCAATCCTCGAGAGTTTTTCTTTGGAAACTATTTTACGACCAGGAAGATGTTTTATTACCGTTACCCTCATCAAGTCATCCTCCCATAAAATTTAAACATCCCTCAGATTAAAAAGATACACGTGCTGCAATGATAGAAGATCGAAACTTGGATGTCACATTTTGAGTTTTCGAAACATTTTTACGTTGATGTGGTTTTGCGTCATTTTAAAGCATTGCGAATCAGAATGTCGACCCCCATTGAAACAACTATTTTTATTCCCCAGCATATTTATTACATTGAGTGGTAAAATCGTTTTCTAACTGTGGATTAAATTAATAGAGATAATCACATTGTGATTCTGGAAAGAAAATTACTGCTGAATACAAAATAAGAGCGTTACTCCGCACAAACGCTGATTCAGACAGCTTTGAATCCTAAATTTTAAAAATTGCGTATACAATATTCCTTTCGAATTTATGACAAGTGACTCATAAATTTGAAATTTTAAAATCAAGCAACTCTAGAAAATAAATCGATATTTCTAAATAGAAGAATCTGTGCGAAAAATTGTAATTGAGTTCATAATATGAATTAAATTATTTTTAATTAAAATTATTAATTGAAAATATTCTTTGTAAATGAAATACCTAACGTAACACGTTTAAATGGGGCGGAGGCATGGATTGTGAGAATTTTTCATAGCGGAGTTCCGTAATTTCCTCCGAACCCTTAGGGACTTAAATATGATGTTGTTTGAACTGAGAATCTCTTTCAATAAATGAAATGTGACTTCTGGAAATAAGAGTGTAGTGAATGGGATTGAGAAGATACAGTGTTGAACATGTTTCATTCGGTTGGTGGTAGAGAGTGGAAGTCGTCGACAAAGAAATTAGAAGAGTGTTTTCACTGAAAAGAGTTATACGATCGAAGTTAATCAGGATCTGCATTCGATCAGCGAGTCGAACCATTATTTAAAGTCTTACCAAGGACTCGAACCGGATTGATTCGCAATAGTCAAGCAAAACTTATAATATTTTTCTTCAGATTTGGATAGGCGTGATAATAAACCTGTTTTGATACTTTGTAATTCAATTTTAATTACTTTGTACTAATTAATTGAAGTAAACTGTAGTTGCTTGACGGCCACTTTATTGATGATGCGTTTATTGTCGAATAGCGATTGATCGCTCACGTGACTGAAATAATCCCGGTGCGTTACAGTGCTACTTAAAATAAGTGTGTCGTCGATTCCTATTTCATAATGTTGCGTAATTGGTCTTCTTTCAAAAATGCAAGAACGGAGAACGCAATTAAAAAGCAGGCTCTTTCCGAGAAAATCCGAATTCATTTTGAGAATCCTTAACAAATATATGTATTTCTTTTTAAAAGGAAACAGTCAAGACAAACGCATAAAAATATTCAATAACACCAACTAAACTTCACACACACAATCACGGAACACTGCTATTGAAATCAAGATATCGCATTAACATAAATAGTCTGCATACACTGCATGAACTCTCGTACACATTGGCTGATACAAAGAATATCCCAGAAGGAACTCTCATCTAGAAAGGTTCCGTTTCGTCGCCAAATACTTACTTATTCCACATTACTTACCTATATTAATATTATCTGAACAATTGTCATAACGGTCGTTTGGCAGAGAAGACAACAAAGTCTAAACTTTTCAATAATAAATAGAAAGAATATTAAAGTATACTTCGATTGATTTGTC